>JABUQX010029896.1:0-27500 GCA_015478945.1 Trachelipus rathkii
AGTATTGTTGTTTGATATATATATATTAAATATATATATATATATAGATATAATATATACTATATATATATATAGTATATATATAATATATACTATATAAAAAAACTGTATATAGTATATACTTATATATATATATAATATATATATATATATAATATATAATATATATGTTTCTTTTTTTTTTCTTTTTTTTACATTTTCCGCACTTAAAATGTTCGCTTAATATAGGACCTTTAGTAAACCACATTCCTCAAAATAATTTATTATTGGAATGTTAGGATATGATTTTTATTTTAGGTAAGAAAAATAAAAAGTATTTGCTATAAAAAGAACTTAATTTTGTGTTTTACCTATAAGCTCAAATTATTATTTTTAAATGTCGTTTTCATTTAATTTTAAGTAATTTCGACGTACAATAATTTATTATTGTGTCCACCAATGATGTTGTAGAGCATATATTATATATAGCATCTATTATATAATAAGACTACACTAATATATATTATCAATGTTAATTATATATAATATATATATTATTATAAATACTTATATATATAATACTATATAGATGGTCAGATTTTATTTAATGCTCACAGTATGTAACTAGAGACTGGCAGCCCTACAGGTAAAACAAATTATATATTTTGGAATCAGCGGAAAATTTTTTAAGGGTATTGGGGAAAATTTAACTTTTTTTTTTTTTTTTAAATTATTTCCCCCTTTAGGGGCTCGAGCCGACGGGACAAAGGGGACACAGTCCCCCCCTGTTGCCACCAGAGCCGAAGACCGACCCTGCCATCTTCCGGTGTACCATCATTGTCATTCCTTTGTAAAGTAACTACCAAAGTGTTTTGGAGAGTTAAAATAATATTATTTTAATATCTATAATATATATTTAATATATATAGATATATATACTAGATATATAATATATATATATATATACATATATTAATTATATATATTATACTATTAAGATATATATATAGTGACGCTCTGCAAACTTTATTGCATATATCAAATTGAAATAAGAAACAAGCTTAAGCTTTATTTTCAAAAGCCTACCGCGAAGCACAAAAAAACAAAAAAACTACTTTCTTTTACACATTTCGTAGATATTATTGTAAATTCAAGAATCTTAAAATGCATTTCCAAGGTTTACCAACTTAACATAGCATAAATTATTTTGAGGAATGTGGTACTTACAACAAGGTCCTAACACATGTATCCTCTTCCCTGTATCTTACTTTATAGTTCTGACATAGTGATTTGTTTGAACCAATTTAATCACCTATATATATAAATATATATATATAATATAAATAACGATATATATATAATATATATATATAGCTATATTTAATATATTATATATAATAATATAATTACTATATATATAAATATATAATAATATATTAATATAGTATATGATATCATTGAAAAGGCACCTATATTAATAAAATATGAATAATTAATAAAAACTTATACTACACATTTAAAACAAATTTCGTTTTTAAAACTCATCTTCTGGTAACACAATCTATTACCTGCATAAGAATCCAGCAGTTAAATAATTTGAAGCATAAAAAGCCATTTCATTAAATCATATTTGTGCAGTCTAATCCATTTGGATGATCTTTGATTACTAAAGAAAAATAACAATAAATGAAAAACTGACCATGTATTATTATAAATATATATAATAAAAATATAATATATATAATATTAATATATATATATAAATATATATATTAATATATATATATATATATATATATAATAATAATAATAATAATAATAAATAATAATAAAATGCTTTAGAAACCAATTGGAAGAAAATATCCATTTTTATTTTAATTGTTTAAATGATACTCTGATAATTCATATGAATATGGTCAATGTAAGATTAAAGCTTAAGTTCATAGTCAACAGTATTCATATATATATATATATTATATATATATATATATATATAATATATATATATATATAATATATAATATTAATAAATATATTAATATAAATAATATATATAGGACAAAGTCTACTATTGACCTTTTATATAAAAGTTAAATTTTATAATTTTAACTTATTATACAATTATAATACATATAAAAACTATAAATATTGAACATAATGAGGGAAAATATTTTGAATGTATATTCAAAAAAAAATATACAATATTCCATGTTATACTTATGACGGCGAGGACATTTAAGACATTTTACCAAGGTAGACTCATAACAGGGATGCTATAACTCTCTTTCTACTTCTTGATTATAACGCTGTCATTTAAGTATATTATTGGCTTGTTCTAAATAAGAATATATCTTATAACTATCAGTGGCAGGTGGCAAGAGTTACTGTATCGGTATGATATATATATATCTTTGAGTATATATGTTTGAGGGTTTTAATATATATATACTATATATATATTAATATATATATAATATTATAATATATATAAACTATCACTATCTTATTATTTGTTAAGCGATATTACACGGCAAAGGGAGATCACCGACGGGGAGCAAAAGGGGGGACGATTTCCATCCGGGGAGGGGCAGAGGAACCCCGCGACACCCAAATACAAAGAGCGGGTTCCGAGACCCTCCCCGGAGGAGGGGAAATAATTCTACCCTGTCGTCCCGGAAGCCACGGAGACCCCGACTCCTTGCCATCTGTCTGCGATTTACCCCTGGGTAGTTTCCTTAGTTAAAAACATAAAATAAAAAAATATAAACTACGGATCGTAAGAACGTAAACACGGTCCTATATATAATTTGACTCATCAAACCCTATAATAGAAAAGTCTAGTTATGGTTCCATAAATTCGTACTATTTTTTTTGCTTACGATACCGTTCTATATATCTTATAGTATTGACTTCTCCATATATTATATAATATTAAACAAATGAGCAAACACATAATAAAATATATCATAATAAAATATATTAATAGATAATTATAAATATAATATATAAATTATGTAAAAACTAAGTTTTTTTCTGACCTTCGATTCATAATCATAATACTATCCAATACCGATATTATCGACTAAACATAATATATAGATACAATAATATACTTTAATATAATATATAGTATATAATATATATATACTTATATATATAAAATCTGGTCTTACCTAATCCTATCCTAAACCTAAACTTATAAAGCCATCCCCTCCCCCCCATATCAGTAATGACCTATCTAGATCGATCGTTGTTGCGACTTAGACTTAAACTAGATGGACGTCAGTTAATGTAAACCTAAATTTACCTAGATTTATTGTTGTTGCCGTAAACCTAAACCTAAGCAAAACATGTTTTAAGTAAAAAATAATAATATTTAAGTATAATAAAAATCAACATGACCGACTTATGAAATTCCTTGGTTACTCGAGAAATGTTTCAAATCTCTAATCTCTTAGGATGCTTTCTATTGCTTGTGGCCTCGTGTTGGGATTAATTTGACCTACAAATTAAGAAATGTTTTAAAAACTCACCTAGTATTATAATATATAATATATATATTATATATATACATATATATATATAATAACTATATTAGATAATAATATATATATAATTTTATATAATAATAATATAATAATATATATATATATATATATATATAGATATAACTATATATATTATACTATATACTTAATATTATAAATACTATTATATATATATATATATATATATGTATTATATCTTATATATATATCATATACATAAAATAGATATATATTTATATATATATTTATATAGTTATATATATATATATAGTTAAATAAAATTATATTGTATATATAATAATTATAGTTCTATAATATATATATATATATGGAGAGTACACGCATTACTCTAAGCGATAGAAATTACCCTCCATTTTTAATGGTGCCTTCTCTTTTGCTTCATATTCTTCACAACTGAGTCCTCCATTCAGAATTATGACCACCATTACCATCATAATCATATTACACATACATAAAGTTACACATCCCTTTTCTAGAAACACTTTACAGATATCCCTTACTAACTCATATCCCTGTGGTGTGGGGAGAACAGATATTGGCCGCACATCTATGCAGCGTGTCATAGCCGACTAAGGACGGTGATAGTTGGGTGGTGCCTACTACCAGTATTTCTTAGCCAGGAATGTAAGAGCCTCGGAGGTATGTCGTGATCGGCCGTTAAACGGCCTTCTATCTTTTGTATGGGTTAATATTCGTTGATTTTTTCTCTTTTTTTTTTGAAACTGTACTTATCACGACGGCCAAATTTATGAATATATGGGACATATTATATAATAATGTTGAGAGAAGAGGAGAGATGTGGATGGATTATTTAGAAAGGGCAAATTTATTTGTCGCTGTGATTGAAAAAAGATGAAGGAGACGTTGAATTGAGTGTGTGGTGAAAGTGTGTGTTGATGGATGCTGGACCTGAATGGGAGAGGAAGAGAAGGATGCATTTCTAGATGAGTGACCTGAATACCAGCTTGCCTTCTTGAAAGGATTGTGTGACATCTAGAATTCCTAAATTGGTAAATTAACGTTTGATAAAGCCCCCCCCCCCCTAGGTATGTTTTGGTGTGACGTAATGGTCCACTCTGAGGGAAAACATGAAGAGGTTACGATTTTATTGAAATGCGTGATATGTTTGATGGGTGTGAGTTAGGAGCTCAATTGAATTAGGTGTTGGGAGGACCTGATATGGTGGATTAGGTGATCAAAAAAGGAGTATAACTTTGGTGTGCCGGAGAAAATGAGCACAAGTAGGAAGTATTGATTCTGTAAGAGAGAGGATGCGTGTAAGTTATCCATAAGTTATACTAGAGTTGGTAGAGATGTGTGTCGAAGTGGATGTGTTGATTGTGTGAGATGCTGAAGTATGTGTTGGATGTTAAAATCAGTTAGGGGTTGTGGGATCGGATCATTATGTGTTTCTATGTAAAATTAAGTTAGTGGGCTTGGATGGAGAGGAATGATACGAAAGGAAGTAGGTAAATTAAGAGTGAGAAGTTTAAGGAGCAAACAATAGGAAAGTAGTAAGAGCCCGTAGTAAAACGGTTGAATCGTGACACAAGTCGAATGAACAAATCATGGGCAAATGAAGGAAGCACATTTAGGCTAGTGAGTGCAAAAGGAAGTATGTGGATGTTGGTAAATAGGATAAGTAAGAATGTCTAACATGTGAATGGTGGAAATGAGGTAGATGAAGCGTTTAAAAGCGATAAAAAAAAGAAACTCTGGTTGAATGTACTAAAATGCAATGATGAGGTCTCAAGAAAGATGCTTGGAATTAATAAGGAGGAAAAAAGAAAATACTAAAAGAGATACAGTAGGAAGAAAACAAGGGGTAATGAACAGTTGGAAAAGGAGGAGAAGGACTACAAGGTAATAGGGAAAGCACTTCTGAGAAGAACCGAAAATTAAGAATAAGAATTAAGGGGAATCTCTTAGAAAAAGAATAGGGAAGGTTGTTTTGTAAAACTGTGAAATGGGTGGAGAGGAGCTGGGAAAAACACTTCAAAATCTGCACAATTATCCTAACAGTAATGAAGACGGGTGATAGCTGATGCATGTGGTTTGATAGGAGCAAGAAGGAATGGTATTTCTGGGTATCATAGTAAGGAGAGTAATGGTGAGTGGGTAAAGTTAAGATTGTAATCTCGGTCATAGATGAATAGTACAAAATGTAAATTAACGAGGCAAAAGTGATTGATTGGATTTTGAAAGTTGTGTTATAAAGGGTTTATAGAGGGCATAGTTCCAGCAGATTGCGAGAGAGCTGTAAACAGTACCCTTATATGAAGTAAGGGAAAAAGGGAGACCGAGAAATTTAAGAAAGTCTTATTGAGTGTTGTAGAAGGTATATGCTGGTAATTTGTCAAAAGAGTGTGCGTCGATACGTTATTCAAGACTGACTTTTAGAAACAGCGGCGTTTAGGAGTGGTAGAGGATGTAGGGATTCAATCTTTACATGAAACAAATGACTGAGAAAATGAGAGAAGAAGAATAAATGTAATTTAGGTTTTATGGATTGCAACAGGCTTATGTCAGGATTAATAGGGAAGTTATGCAGGTGTGTGACATAGATGGTTGGTGGTAGCTTCTGAATGGATCAAAGTATGATGACGAAGTGAACGTGTAAGAGTAAGGATAAATGGTGTCAGGTTTAGGATTAATAGCGCAGTAAGACCGATGTGTAATGTCTCCTGGTTATTCAATTGTATTATGAGATGCTATGAATGCAATCAGTGGATGCAGGAAAATAATATAGTGTTAAATGTGGAGAATGTGATGATGGGGTGCACCTACCTATTAATATTGGCGGATGATTTGGTTCTGGGGCCAATCTGAAGCAAGTTTGAGAGAGTGTAGATAATATGGGCAGGTTTAAAAGAGGGCTTGGAAAGTATAACGTGAGTAAGAGAAGTTATTGTTGTTTGAGAACACTTCCTCGAGTGATGAAGTTATGTTAGATGGTGAGCAGCTCGGCAAGTGCTACGTTTAAATATTTAGGTATATGTTTGATGAGAAGGGAACGGACGGATGCAGAGTGTAGTAGGAAAATTGTAAATGGCAAGAAGGGCGTGGCAATTAAATCCTGTGGTGAATAAAGGACGAGTTTGAGTTGTTTGCTTGAGGTTCTACATGGGATGTTTGTACCTTTTGGTGTTTGATGAGTGAGGGAGACGATTTTGGTCTGGAATTAAGAGATAGAGCTAAAGTTTCAAGGGGTAGAGGTGGGAGAAAAGTTTGAAGAAAGGAGGAATGGAACTGAGTGAGAGAGGGGGTTGGGTGGAAGAAAGGTAAATTGAAGAAGAATTGAAAGGAGGGAAGGTTGGGTCATGAGTGGAAAGGGATTGAATGAGTCGCGGGGGGGAACGTGAATTAGTGCGAGTGGGGGGAAACAACGGGCGGCGGGAGACCGAAGAAAAAAGTTGGGATGAGGCAGGAAAGGCACTGTGGAAGAGAGAATATGGGCAGTGGCTAGAGCGAGAAGAAAGATGTATACACATTGAGGCGGGGAGTGAGGGGAGGGGGGGGCCCACGTGGGCCACGGGAGGGAACCGTGACCGTACGACACAGAGGGGGATTTTAGGAAAGGCGGGAAGGTGGAAACTGGCGGGCACGTGCAGATGGAGTCTCGGGCTAATTAAGATTTGACGAGGGAAGGCGGTGAACGGGCTGTCGGCGACTATCATGGGCGTCGTCGCTCGGACAAGGCGGGCGGGTCACGGCCCAACCGTACCCAGCCCCATCCCCACGGGGCCTGAAAGAGGTAACCCGTCGCCCACCCAATCACCCCCGCTGCTACGTTAAGACGAAAAAATTTAGTATAGGACTGACAATCAAGAAGAAATAGACTAGAGTAGTATCTACTCTGCTAGAGAAGATAGAATAAATAGAAAAGAGGAGAGAAAGATAGATAAGCTATTTACTGATAGTTTTTAGACAAGCAGACAAAAATGGGAAGATTAGATTATAATATTTTTTAGCATTCTATAATATCTTTTATATTTTAGTGGAGTGGTAATGAGTGGATTAATTACTAGTTTTCTAGTGATTGAAAAAGTAATACAAAAGTAGAAGATAAAGGAGTTTATCATAATGATATATTGTTAAATTAAGTAGGTTTTTAAAAAAACTATGATCGCCTGTGCAACGTTTAAAGCATTAGGATAAGACAGATAGCTTACACATGTGGTCAGTAATGGATAGTAGTAAACTTTCCAAGGAGAGATTTGGGACATTAAGTTCTTGAATTTATGGGACGTATATTTCTGGACTATATAGGTGGAACTGGAGACCTCCAAATGGAGAACAGTACTCCAAACCAGGGCTCGCTCTTTACCAACACGACATGGAATACAGCAAAAATATTAAGGATACATCTCAGAACAATCTTTGAACTCGATACTATAAAGCCAGGTACGATATGATACGAGAACGCACTCTAGTAAATTTCCTTGTATCGCTAGCCGAAAGCCACCTCCCCCTCCAAGATATAATCGCGCTCAACAAATAGTATTTTCGTTGAGAAGGAGTAATGGAACATTTACAACAAGATATAGGTGAATACAGCAGGAAGAAGAAATTGTGAGAGTACGAAGCAGAAAAGGTGATGAGAGATGTCTTCTTGAAAATGGACTATTGAAAACGAGCCGTTAGGGACGCGAACTGAGCATAAGAAGGAAATACAATTGACTTTGATCAGCACCACCTCAAAGACCTATTATCTCTGAGGGACTGTGGTGCGCGATATACTCAGCTCCCAATACCCGAATCTAAATTGAGTTTAGGCAATGAGAAGCAGTTGATAAAAATAATTATTGACTTAAATCACACTCATCAGAACGCGGTAATCATAAATAAATGTATAAGTAGGCCGAGCGGCGGTACAAGAGAAATAAATCACAGGTGAACAAGGAAGAATAATTACACAGACCTTAGCTACACCATTATATTATGTAAGAATGAGGAGCAGATTGAGTAGTGCAGCATACAACAGTCGTCGATCAGGTAGATCGATAGGGAGGATACTTCACGGCTGATATGAAAGGCCCTTATATAGTTATAGATAATGATATATATAAGTATATATATATAGTATATATATACGGAATAGTATATATGATACAATGGATTACGTTTTAAGTAATCGGGATAGAATATAAAAGTATTATATACTACTATACAATACATTATTTATAATATAATATACATCATAAGTTAGAGATACGGCGTTATTGTACTCGACTTAGTGGGCCCCCGTATGAAAACTAAATCAGAGTATTTGTTCATAATCGTAGCGGGTAGTCGAAGATATAAAAAGGAATCATAGTTAGAGAAGATAGGTATATATATGGTAAATAATACAATTATTAATTATATTTCGAGTCTCAAAGGACATGACTTTGTTTCTCATTAACCTTTGAAAATTTAAATATTAACCGTGTTAAAAAAGAATAAATTGATGTAAGAAAATAACGTAAAGGTTTATCTATTTAACTGATGGTGTGAATAAAAGATTTGTATGTCTGCAAACCAAATGAATGGGGATTCACATAAAAGATTTAGAAGGTTTAAATACAAATCATGAAAAAAAGATTATGTAATTCGGATAGCTAACGAGCTATTCAAAGCGAAGAAACGTTGAATCTATAAAGACTTACTTCATTTGTAGACTAAGCAATGAAAAACGCAATAAGTATTGTGCTGTCATTCAGCAACCTGAGAGGAGCAGGCAGTGACCGAAGAACTTGACAACATCGTCAGGTGACCTCAACGCTCATGAAGCGGTATTCAAGCCAACAGGGACCAGATTGATGAAAGGCGCCTACGAGTGTAGTTGCTGTTTTGGTGCTGGAGATTCTGCTAATCTTGTAAGATATAGTTAGTGATAGAAGTGAGAATAGGGTAGGTTATAAATGTGAGTGAGGGGGATAGTGGTATGAGGTAAGAGCGAGTAGGAATTAATAATGTGAGAAATGAAGATATAGGTACCGGCCGGGAAGTTAAGAGGGGGGGTAGGCCAAGAATGGGATGAAAAGGTAGTGAATAACTTAGTGTAGAAATAGTGGGCGGGGTAATAAAGGGGAAAGGGAGGATAGAAATTAGTGAAGAAGGGAAATAAATAGTGTGGTATATAACGGGGAGGGAGCTACGCGTATATGAGGGAAAGCCGGGGTAAGTGGGGTAAGGCAATGAACAAGGCCCTAGGGGTATTAAAGGGTATAGGACCTAGAGGTAGGGAAGGGAAGCTCACAGATAAGGAGGTTATATGCAATTGAACCGGTCGAGTAAAGACGAAGAGTAGATGGCTTAAGGATCTACTGGTCGGGAAAGATGGGGAGTATAAAAAGTGAAAAAGAAGGGGAAAATAAGTGGAGAGATAAAATAAGATAATAGTATATGCATAAACATACTAAGGTACCCGAACGGATACAAGGGAAATGATGAAAGAAAATGGAATAGAGCGGGAAGAACCTATATATAGATGTGAATGGATAGTACGATAAGTAATAGGACATAAATGTAAGTATTAAAAACAGAATTATATAGCTATTATTATATATAATAAAAGAAATCACCTATATAAAAATAAAGAAATAATTATTAATATATAAAGGAACTAAAATACCAAGCCGAAGAAATATTATGCATAATAGATAGTGAAGTCTGAAATTAGCTATATATTAGGGTGACCTGTACCTCATTATGAGACCTAAACTCACGATAAAGAGAACCCACATGTATAACAAACAAACAATCAAGTCTTATTTCTTTACCAAACAATGAAAACAGTTTCTAGATGATACAATGGCTATAGCAAAAACAGGACTAGGCCCACGCGCACTCTCCCCATAGCAAAGACAAAACAGTTATATATATTGAAGAAAGCACCAACCTAGATGGGCAAGTTTGAGTTGAGAACTTTAAGTGCCCCGGCGACTTCAACCCATAGTTTGCAGTGAATATGCCCGCGTCTTAACACAAGTATAACCAACTCAAGATTCTCTAATCGCTCCTCTCTTGGTCACTCCAGAAAGGTTTCATTTCTTTCTTTTCTTTTCTTTTTTTTTCTTTTTTTACAATTTTTGAATGGCGCAAAAAATTGGCAAAAAAATGTTTTTCTGCTTTAACTCTTTCTCTTTTTCCTTTTTCTTTTCCCAACATAAAAAAAGTGTAACTCTAAATGTGTACCAATAACATTTTAGGAACAAAAAAGAATGCCTCGCATCGCAAACATTAGGGTAAATACAGAAGGGATCATGTGTGAGTGTGCTGTATTGTGTGTTGTGTGTACCCCTGTCTGAAATTTGTTTTCATGAGCGTTTTATACATGGTACGTTTTCGAATAGTTTTAGACCCTACAGAACAAAACAGATTATAAAACGAGATCTCGGCAAAGTTTTTAAGAGAATTAACCTTTCATGACTAATATATTATATATATAATATATAGATCATATATATATATATATATATATATATATATTATATATATATAGTATAATATAATATATGTTATATATATATAATATATAATATATAGTATATATAGTTATGCTATTCAGCTTAGATCCTTTTCATCGAAAGGTGTATTTACTTAAAAATTTTATTATTTGCCCACTTAGATGGTTTTTTTTTTTTTTTTTTTTCATATAACCAACTAAGCATTAAAGTAATTAAAGTTGCCAAGTGAATAAATTTGGAATCTATCCAATACCTAGCCCAACTTAAATAACCTTATTTACTTACTTACTTACTTACTTTACTTACTTACTTACTTACTTACATGCTTACTTACTTACTTAGCTTACTTACATACGCTCAAAAAATTAACCAGGTAAAGGCCAAGAACTGTGAACGTCTTAATCTCAATAAATAATTAAATGGTATATACTACATATTTATTTATGCATGAAAGACAGTTAGAAATGTGATATTTGTGATTATATTCCTTTCATCGCTATTGAAAAATTTTTCGTTGTTATTCACCTCTACAAAAATTTTGAGCAGGAGATGAATGATACTTTATTGATTACAGTCCATATATTAATATAGATGATATAATATATAATATAACTAATATAATAAAATATAGTAAGTATATATATAGAATAATATAATATATATAGGTAAAATAGTATATAGAAAAAATATATAATATATATTATAGTGAATATATAATAGTAAATATATAATAATATATAAAATAAGTAAGAAATTAATATAATATATGATGAAATATATACATTATATAATAGTAATATATAATAATAATAATATAATGTATAATGATATATTACATAATTATAATGAGTGAATAATATATTTATAATAATAATCACATGAAACCAAAACATCCTCGCAATAAGCATGGAACCCTCCACTCTCTTCCATTAAACATTGTGACCCCCCTCGCCCCTTCATTATTATACGCTTCTTTGGGCATCCTCTAGGTATTTTGCCAGGTTTAATATTTTAGTTGATTTATTTTACTGAGTTATTAATCATTTGAATTTCTTTTGGTTTAAAGTTTGTGTTTTAAATCGATATTTATTATTAATAATTTAATTAATTTTTAATACAGATTTCTTTTATTTTGTTTGCATAATTGGTTTCTGAGGTTTTTAATTTAGAAGATAGACTAACGCTGGGCACTAATTTCAATTATTTGGTTCTACAATAGTTTAAGACCCCAATGATTAAACCGCGTAGACATACACAATTAAACTATCAAGTGAAGAAGGGTAAACAGACACGAACAAACATTTTCGATTTGAAGTTGCAAATGATCTTAGGTGTATTAAAATATGTAGGAGACAAAAATGTCCAATTGATTGGGCAATCAATCAATTTGTGACAAAACAACAAAAGTTGTTTCCAGATGTTTGTCAAGCTATTGAAATGGTATGAAGGTTGTTTACTGCTGTTTGAAGTATGACTTATAAGCTCTATTTCAAATAGGATCAAACTACTACCATACGCCACTTCTGTACTTGATTTAGCTAGCATTTGCGTATACTTTTGTCATTTAAACCGTGGGTAGTGATTCGTGCAACCAAATATTTTCACATTTGACAATTGCCTATTAGTGCTTAGCCTTACTGAACTCGTTTCTGGAGAAACACTAAATTATTATTATTGTTTTTTTTTTAAGTATTAAAAATATTATTGTTAGCTCTGTCATTTTTTAAAGTATGTAAAATATTACTGTTTATCATAGTTAAATTTTTTAAATTTTAGTTTGTTATAGCAAAATTATTGGACGCTCCAATTCCATCTCCCGCGTTTCTTCTGCATGTGACACAGTGCAGGCATGCAATGTCACATTTTAAGTTTACTAAAGTGATGTTTCAATATTTCAGTTACTTTAGAAAGTTTCATAAATACACAGACAAACGTAAAGCACACGACAGATGTATGTGCATTAAACCATCAAAACTAATGCTTGCTATGACAGCATCTGCATCGTTGCACTTTGGGATTGGACTGGTTTCAAACGTTACAAGGGTATTATTGTTTAAACTTTAATATTTCATCATAAAGTTTAAACAATAATACCCTTGTTGTTTAAACTTTAATATTTTATTATAAATATTAAATTATTTATAAGACCTAAGGCAAGATCAGAGCTCATATTGTGTACAGGCGATTCCCATTATTAAATCTCGAACATGGGCAAAATAGTACTCAATAGTATCCTGGAGATGGGAAAATAATACTTAATGGTTTCCTAGAAGTAGGTAAAAATAGTAGTTAATAGTTTTCTGAAAGTAGGAAGAGTACTGAATAGTTTTCCAGAACGTAGGGGAAATAGTACTCAATAGTTTCCAGAAGGGGAAAATGGTACTTGATTGTTTCCAAGTTACACAAAATTATTTTTTTTTTACTAGAGATACTCGTTTAATAATTTTAAGTTTTGAAAATAATTTATTAGTTAAATTACTTTTATTTATTATTTTTTGTTAATTAATGAAGAAAATCTTTATTTTTATTTAAATTTTTTTAGTAAAAAAAAATTTTTTTTTTCCTTAATTAAATTATAAACCTTTTATTTTTATTTTTGTAATTTTTTATTTTTTGTATCTTTTTTATTTCATTTTTGCATTAAATGTTGAGTCAGTTTATTTTTTGTTTTAATATCTTTTTTTTAATTGTCAATGATTTATTTATGTACTTGGGGGGGAGAGGGGCGACATGGAAGACCCTTGCAACAAGTTCTCGTAGCACTTATAAATTACAGAAGATAATAAAAACCATTATTATTGTAATTATTATTTATTTCGTTTTCAACTTTTTTTCAGCTCTGCTTGGACCATATTTTAAAGTAGGAGCAGATCTATACAAGAGATTATAATATATAAAAATGGCGGTGATGGTAATGCCCAAAATCATTGTGGAGTATTCCTCTCGGTTTTCGAAAGGTGTACCGCATATTGTGTACCATTCGACACCGTTCTTTGGTGGAGTTTTTAGACAGTGGAAGTCGTAATATTTCTCGTCGTAATCTTTGAGACATAAATATGTTCGCTTCTTCAAAGTCTGCAATTGAAAAATTTTAATATATAAATATAAAATTTTAATATGTAAAGTTTATATTTAGTTTATTGAGTGTTGTAGGGAGAATATATGCTAGTATTTTGGCTGAAAAAGTGCGTCAGGGGATTGTTTGGCGAGGTGTAGTTAGAAGTTGTAAAGGATGTATAGATCAAATTTTCACATTGAAACAAATCAGAGAGAGGAAGAATAAACTGCATTTAGGTTTTATGGACTTGTGACAGGCGTGTGACAGGATTAATAGGAAAGCTTGTGAGGGTTAGATTCTGCAGTGGATCAAAAGTATGTTCGTAGTGAGTGTGTAGATTAATGATTGATAGTAATGTGTTATTTTAGTGGAGTGGGTAGGATGTGTTGCTTCCTTGGCTATTTAATTTGTATATGGCTAGGGTATGTAAGAATTAGAGATGGGGTGGTTGGGGGAGATGCTAGACTGAAGGAGAATGAAGGGTGCCCTGCTTTTTATACCCTGATGATTTGGTTTTGTGTGTCGAATCTATCTGAAGAAATTTTGAGGGATTGTAAGAGTTGAAAGTAAAGTAGCTAGATTAGGTGATAGTAGTGTAGATATGTGAGTGTGAATCATGTGGTGGTGATGCAATTTTGAAAAGTAGTCCCTATTTTAATATTTAGCATATACTGCTTGGATAAAAAGGGGAAATGTAGTAGGAAGTAGCGGTGCAATAACCTTGGTGGTAGAAGGATTAGTCTTTGAGGCTCTATGGTTTTGCATATGTTTGGACCGATTTTAATGAATAGTTGGAATGTGTGTGGATAAGAGATTAGATCTAGTAACAAAACTCTTCAGAGCACATTAGTGCGGCAGGTGTGAAAGATAATTCATCATGGGATGAACGCATTAGTGTAGATTGTGCATCCAACCATGGAGTTCTCATAGGATTTGTATACTTGTAACGACACACGCGCTCATGCAGCCTGCGTATGCGTCACATCGAAACGATGTTCTGTATATCGGCTTGTTAGCGTTATTGTAATAGACGTGCTCGGATGGCTCTGATTGCTGTATTGTTTGGGATGCCTGAGAGACTCCTTTCCGCAATACGCAAGCTGTCTGCTCAAGTGAAATCTCTGCACAGCTCCACTATCTTCGCTTAACCAACCGATAGCGACATTCCTGTTAGATGAATCTGAAGGAGAAGAATGGTGATGGGTTATGGTTGTGGGCCTGGCTTAAAGGATAAATCCTACATTGACGAGATACCATAGTGAAGTCCCGTCTCGATCTTGTGAAGCCACAAGGTGGATTTTTTTTTCTAAACGTTATATTAATTTCTTTGATGGACGGAAATTACAGTACAAGACAATTTTGGGTGAAATAGGGATAAAAGCACATGTTTCGTATTGTAAATGATATATCCAAAGGTGGTTAGAAGCGTACGAATCAAAGTTTGCTATTATAGCATTCATTTTGTAACTAAAAAAATTAGTCCAATGTCTAACGTAATAGGTTTTTTTTTCGCTCTCCTGTAAAGTTACCGTTTTAGATTTGTACTGTACGCAGAAGAATTGGGTCCTAAAAATATGAAGCGTATAATTTTTGTTTGGTAATTTTTTTTTTTATGTAAACAGGTCTAAAGGATTGCGTGGTCTGCATTAGAACCATCTTTGTGATATCCAATGAAAAAGGAAAAAAAAATGTGATTTCGTCAATTATTCTGAAATATTTAAAAAAAAAAAAAATTTTTATCAGTAATTTAAAATTATTTTTTTTTTGCATCTTTTTTAAAACTGCGAATAGTCTCATCTGTACATGTCAAAACTGCTGAGCCGGTAATTTTTGACAGGCTCCACTTTAAAATTAAGCGATTTCAGATCCACCTATGGAACCCTTTGAAGATGGTAAAAAAAAAATGATATCGGCTTACAGTCTCCAAAAAGTTTTTGTCTCCTTCCTCCAGCCCTAACGCAGACCAAAAAAAATAAAAATGAAATTAGTAAAGAGATCTACATAGCGTAGCCAATACTTGTAATAAATTTATGTCGAGAAATGCATGACTTTTATACATACCACACCAAATGCTGTTTGAACGTCTGATATTTTATCGCATTGACCCGTTTTTTCATGAAGACCCATTGATACCTCTCTTTCAGGATGTCCGAACAATGCCATAGCCAAATATAAGCTGTAATGCAATATCAGTCCAAAAACTAGTAAACCCACTGACCAATGTGTTTTATCACCTGTATATCATATAAAAAAAAGCTAAATTAGTCGTAATCTATATATTTATTACATATAATTAGTTAAAATAGTGCTTATTCGATGAAAATAACTAAAATAATTATCCTGTTTATTTCACAAATAGTCCTCATTCTCAGTTTAATTGCTATGGAAGTGGTAATTCTATTTATTATCTAAAAATGTAATCGCAATTTCCTGTCATAAAAAAATTGATAGTCGTTAATGTTTTAAAAAATAATGAAGTGCAACGGTTTTGCTGACTAGGCTTACGAATATCATTAAACCAGTGACGTTTGTTATATAACTTCGATGCTCCATCAGAATTTTTTTTTTCTCCCAATGTTATGAAAACTTTTCGAAATTATCTTTTACAGTAAAAAAATTTACTCGCTCTTCTGAAAACTTGATTTTTTTTTATTTTTTTTATTACAGTATCAGTAATGAAATCTGAGAATGTATCGGTTATATATATATATATATATATATATATATATATATATATATATATACATATCTATTTATATATATATATATATATATATATATATATACAGATACTCTTATATATATATATTATATATATATATATATATTATTATATATATATATATATATATATATATATATATATATATATATATATATATATATATATATATATATATATTATATATATTGTTATTATATATATATATATATATATATATATATATATGTATATATATATATATATATATATATATATATATATATATATATATATATATATATATATAATTGACCTATTCAATCGTTTAGTGATACGAGATACCTCAAACACTTGCTGCTAAAAATAACTTAAGATAACGAAATATTGAAACAACACTAAAGCCTTGTGTATTTTAATTTTTTAATAATAATAATAATAATTATCATCTTTTACCTCATTATAAGCGAATCAAAAGAGCTAAATGCTTCAAATAATAACTATTTTTAGAAGAGTCATGTCTGTTATCGGCCTCCACATCAATATACATATCGATTGCATGAATTCGAACACATTTCATAAAAGTGAAATAAAAATGTGTAGAAAATTTAAACTATAGTAATAAAAGAGTCACACATTTAAAAATATTTAAAAAAAAAAATTAAATCTATGCAAACTAGCGTAACGTAGCATAACCTTACTTAACGTAATTTATTTTTATATTTATAATTTATTTCACTTTGCATTGTTTAAGAAAAAAAAAAAACATGCTTGCCACCATAAATTTTGTTTGAAACGTAAATTATAAAAAAAAAATGACTTAAGCTTAATTGGAAGCAGATAATGGACAATTAAAGCCTTTTTAGAATTTCATTTTCAAATTTAATCAACTTAATTAAAATTAAAAGATTTTAATTTTTTTTAACGCTTTTTTTTACCTTTTTGGCGACGAGAACCAATTGCTGGCAACCTGTCCGTTTCCCACACCATCAGAAAATAAAATGTAATAATCAAGAAGACGCAATTTTCGGTGTGTATTCCAAGCATATCGTGTAGAGGATGATAAAGAACTATGAATTGGAGGACTCCGCCAGGCATACCGCAGAGACCGGCTAAAATAGCACAGAGGATTTCCTTCCCAACTCTTGAAAATAAAAATTGAAAAAACTTGAAAATTTATGTACTGAAATTACATAAATGTACAATTTTAGTTTGTTTCAATATTCAATTGTTTATTTTAAACTTAGGCATGAAAATGTTGCTCAAAACAATAATCTTAGGATTAGAAAAAAATCATTTAGCTATTATTTAGCTCTTAATTTGGTCCCATTCGATAGTTTTTATTTATATTCTTTTCAATATTATTTAATTGAGAACTAGGCACTTGCGCACACTGCTTAAAAATTTCACAGCAATTTTTTTTCTCAATTATTAGAAAATTAATCGGTGAATCTATTTTCGGTAATAGTTGAGTTCAACATATTCCCAAAAATAATCGATATTTTTAAAAAATCAATCGATGTTTTGATATTTCTAGAAGCAGCTCTGCCAAATGTTAATAAAAAATTGCCAAATTTACGGTATTTTTATAACCAACATTATTTGTTGATTTCATATATCATTTCTTTTTACGTTCGAAAAAACAGTAAGGTTATGTTAAGTTTGGTCAAGTAGACACAGATTTACTGTGTATAATTAACAAAACTTATCATAACCTAAACTTAATGGGTCCTAAAAAGAAAGTAAAGGAAAAAAATTTTTTGTGGTACATTTGATTAAATTTATATATGAGAGAGGTTTGGCACACTATTTTAGTACTTTTACATGAGGATGAACGATATATATAAAAAAAACCGATTATCGGGAAAAAATATCGATATTTCGTCAGGATATATAGTAGTTTCAATATCGATATTATTAAAGTTGATAACTGCAAATTAAGAAGCTTAGGAAAAAATATGTCTTTTTCGATATAATGATTTCAATGCTGATTTTAATATCGATATATTTAAAGATAGCGATATGTACGAGATTTGTCATAAGTGCAACTAGTTAGGGGAAAATTAGGTATTATCAATATAACTTTCATTTCAAAATCGATATTCGTTAGAAAAATATAATCATTATCGATATAAAGATTTCAATATATTAAGTATCGATATTTTTTAAATATTCTCACTACGTACGATGAGACACTGCCGTGTTCATCAGACCCCGTGATCGTTCTTCTCCAGAAGTTCAAGAAGAAGTTAAAGGATGTTCCGAATGTCAAATGGAAGTAGTAAGAAGTCCATGGCACCCAGTAGTGCCTATCAAAAATATTTGGATCAGTGTCGTGCCATGTCCAATGGATAAATTTAATAGCCATGATATCATATGGGATATCCATCAATACTTCAACAAGGCCAGCTGTCCATGTAAAAATAATAATAAATAATAATAGTAATAACTTTATAGTGAAAACTATTAATACTTAATCTTAGTTATTATATATATATATATATATATATATATATATATATATATATATATATATATATATATATATATATATATATATATATATATATATATATATATATATATATATATATATATATATATATAGTTCGTGTACGGGGCCCACAAGGAAGAAGCCACACTAGGTTGAATAATCAACTTCATAGGTGGATCCTGGCTCATATTTATTTTAAATGTTGCAAAAGAAAATTTAGATGGTGAAATAAATATTCCGTCAAAAAATATATGAAAATACAAATAAAAGATGTCCTTACATTATATATAGTCATAATGTTTCATAACAAATTAAATGTTAAGAACATTTAGTTCTTGGAGATAAGAGAAGATAGATTTATTATTAAAGTGGGAGGATTCAGACAAGATATGGGAAAATCTTTTAGAGGGTGTTATGAACTAGAGTAGGAAAATGACGACGGCGAATGGGATCTAGTTGAGGGCAATCAATGAAGATAATGGTGAACAGATTGCGGGGCATGGTAACGGCAAAATTTGCAAATGGGAGGGGAACCCGTGATATGTAGTGGCCGTCAGCGATGTTGGTGTGGCCAATGCGGAGGCGTGCAAGTATCACCTCGTGCAAGCGCTTTCGTCGGTGAGAGGAAGACCACTCACCAATGTTCGGCTTTGCATTTTTAAGTTTCGCCTCTCGCTGATCACTCGCCCATCATTCCTGCCAGTAAGACTAGAAGCATTGTCGGAGAGCAGGATAATAATCAGTTGATGGGAAGCGACCTTGTCGAATGGTATAAGGAAGGTATCTAGAACAGATTCGGAAAGAGGAGGCGGCCATTCTGGCATCTATGTCCTCGATTTCATTGCCAGTTACCCCTACATGAGAAGGGAACCAACATAGTGTAATTTGTTTCGTGCGAATATTTTCGGAACATGACCAAACCGCTGGCATTTAAAGCAATGTCTGGGTTGAGGAATAAACGTAAGAACGCTGTAACTTGTAAACCCAATTTTCACCTTCGTAGGTGAAAAATGGGTATTTAAAGGTCAGCAGTGAACGAGGATTTTGGGGTGTTAGGCGAGTCCCGACGTGGGGGAAATCTGTAAACCTTAGTAACAGGAAATCTTTGCTGCAGATTTCTTAGAATTACAGCTATATATTCTTTCTGTTCTAAAGAATAAATAGTGCCTTTCGATGTGTTTCTTATTTCATCAGGAGTGGAAATAAGAGAGATGATTCCGAGAGAAATTAAGAATGACAAGATAGAACTTTGATTCCGGGTAGTAGCTTGAACGAGAAGGGACCAATTCCTCATTAACGTGACCGGGGGGGGTCTTCAACTCCTAAAGCTTTTTCATATGCATCGCTAAGAATGATGGTTCTTTGCTCAGTAAGAGCTTTGGAGGTGGCGAATCGCAATAAGTAATACATCGGGAATGTTATGTCAGCTGACACTCCCGGAGGGGGAACAGCATACAAATGAGAACGACTAGGACAGGAGGCACCTCTTCGGGGTTGCCCCAACCGTTTGGGCATCTGGGATGTCGAGGGCGTGCCAGGCGACTGATCACTGAGAATAGACAGAGGCCTTCCAGGTCAGGTGGAGGAAACCACGGCATTAGTATTCGAAGTGCAATTCAGAAGAGTAAGTCCATCAATCGGTGCAGGTTCGGTAATCGTTAAATCCATAAGGCTCCGAGACGAATTAAGGTTTTTGTATGGTATATTAAATCAAATGGGTCCCCCCCCCCCTCATGAGTATCGAACCCTATGAGGTTTGTGCCCGGAGGAACGCGCTAAGCGGCGGGAAGTCTCTTATTATTATAGATGTTCCAGAGGGGCCAGGGAAAAAAATCCAAACCTGTTGCTAGGTCGTGTCCCCCAAATCACGAACGGTAATGCGGTTCCCACCCTTTGATATGAAAAATGAGGGGAAAGGAGGAAGGTTGAAAGATTATGTATGTGACATATGCTAATGCATGAATGCACAACAAATTCACATTCCTGTCCAGAGGGTTGGAGGCCGGAGGGATGCACAAAGATCCATCAGTATTGGTTCTTATCACTATGCCACGCTCAAAGTTGTATATCAATAGCATAACACCATAATAAGAATCAATACCCAACTGCTGGGATATATATATATATATGTATATATAAATATATATATATATATATATATATATATATATATATATATATATATATATATATATATATATATATATATATATATATATATATATATATATATATATATATATTATACAGAAATACAGATGATAAATTTAGTTCTGAAACAATAACAACAACAAATTACACAAGTCACAAATAAAAAATTGGATGACGAAATGAATATTAAGTCAAAAAATAAAGAAAAAGGTAAATTGTGAATTACAACAAAGAGGAAATCACAAAATTTAGTAAATAGAGAAAAAATCAGAAACGAGGATAAATTAACACACGCTCTCGTGAGAAGAAAACTAACTTTAGCAGCAAAAGGAAAGAGATTGAAAAGGTACGAAATGCGTGAAAAAGAAAAAGAAAACAAATTGTTCAAAGAAGATCAAGGTAAATTTTATAGAGTTACGAAACACTAAAATAACAGTTAATGATGCACCCCAGGCAGAGGAGGTCGAAAGATGTTGGAAAAATATATATGAGAATAATGTGTCGCATAATATAAATGCTCAATGGTTGAGAAATATTAAAAACAACTCAGAAATAACACCCATTAGAAATATGGACTCTCAAAAAATTAGTATTAAAGAAGTAAAGGATTTAATCAAGAAGACTAATAATAATTGGAATGGACAAGGTCCAGAACATTTGACTAAAAAAACTAACATCATTAATCAGGACCCAAACAGAATGCTTAAATAACACAATGGATGGAAGAGTAGACATCCCGCAGTGGTTCATATAACGGGTGAAACAACCCTAACCCAAAGGTTATACAAACATGTAGAAAGTAACATCATTAGTAAAGAGCAAAGGGGATGTAGTAGACATACCTATATGGTACAAAAGGACAGCTACTGATAAATAAAATGATAATTGAAAATAGTTGGAAAGAGCAAAAGAATCTGTGCATGGCGTGGATTGACTACAGGAAAGCTTATGATAGTGTACCCCATTCATGGCTGAAGGAAATATTGAGCATCTACCATGTTGAAGGGAAAATCAAAAGATTCTTTGAAATGGTAATGGAAATATGGAAAATTAATTTAAAGCTTCCACACGAGAAAGATTATGAAAAAATTATGAAAATTAAAAATGTAAAAGTGAAAAGAGGCATTTTTCAAGGGGACTCCATGTCCCCCCCTTTTATTTGTACTAGCCCTCAACCTCTTAAGTACCCTGATCAATAACTTAGAGAATGGATACAGAATAAATAAAAGAACAGAGAAGAAAGAAGAGAAAATCTCACATCTCTTCTACATGGATAATGTAAAGCTGTATGCGCCAGGTAGAGGAGAGGCAGGGAAACAGATAAAGGTGGTTAATGATTTTTCATCGGATATCAGAATGGATTTTGGATTAGAAAAGTGTTCATTCCTAATAATTAATAAAGGTAGAAAGATACATGCCGAAAATATCATGGCAAATAGCGTAGAAATTAAAGAATTGGAACAGGAAGGAACTTACAAATACCTTGGAGTGGAGGAATCAGACAGGATTGAAAACACAATTATGAAAAAGAAAGAATAAAAAAAGAATACATCTCAAGAGTGAAAATATTAAAAGCCGAATTAAAAACAAAAAACAAAATAGAGGCAATTAAGGTATTGGCAATGCCAGTAATAAGATACAGTTTTGGAGTTGTGGACTGGTACCAGCATGAAATAAATACTCTAGACACAACAACAAGGAAACTCCTCCATGCACACAAAATAATTTACAAAAATCAGTGCACAGCTCGTACATACATACATCCCGAGAGAAGGAGGTATGGGAATGCCACACATAGATAGAACCCGCAAAAATGAAATAGTAGGATTAGCAGAATATATAGAAGGAAAATGAACTAAATTCATTGGATGGTTAAAAGAACATGAAGATTTTAAGGCTGGAACAACTCCAATAACAAAAAAGGCAAATGACTACCTCCATGAATTTAACATCAATTTAAGAACACAGAATGGATGGAATGAGAAAAACCTCAAAGAAGGAACTAAAATTTTAAAGGAAACTTATAAAACAGCAAGAAAGAAAGCCGATGCTATAGAATAGGAAGAGCATAGACATGCCCAACATTTTAAAAAAGAAGTACTGAACAAGGCCTTTGTCAATAAAAAAAAATCTATAGAAACAATTGCGAGGGGATTTTTGAAATTGAATGACGAGAGAACTCTGATTACAGCTCAGGATTGGTGCCTAAGAACCAATTGGTTCAAAAAGAACATCGAAGGAGTTGATGGCTCTGATAAATGTAGGATGTGTGGGGAATTCGCAAAGACTGTGCCCCATATATTGCCCGGATGTGAGACTCTGCTACATATGGGACTATATACAGAAAGACACAATTCCATATGAAAACTCATTCATTATAGACTCTGCAAATTATATAATATTGATACCCCTAATAATCACTGGAATTATAAACCCCCTGCAACAGTTGATAGTGATCATGTTCAAATTCTTTATGATTTTGACATACCCACTGACATATTTCTACCATATAATAGATCGGATATTGGATTAATTAACAAAAAAACAAGAAAATGTCAGTTAATAGAGGTTGGAATCCCATATGATGGAAAAATAGCCCTATATGAAAGAGAGAAAGAAATAACCAGAGACTATGATACACCATCAGGAAAATGTGGGAGATGGATGAGGTAGAGGTAATGCCGATGGTGGTAGGGTCTCTTGTAACGGTGAAAACATCGCTAGTGACCTACCTTGAAAAGATTCCTGCAAAGATCGAAACAGAGGATGTGGCACCGAGAGTACCCTCAAGAGAGGTTTAAAAAAAAAATATATTCATACGTCCCTAAAAACATAGCCAACACATCCAACAGAACGGTCTATTAAAACATACAAAAATCACATTCTCTCATGCTTCTAGCAAAGAAAGTTCTCCCATATGGATTCGAAACCATGTCGACGGTGGCAAGAATTTCAAAATGCGATTAACCGAAGCAGGGTTTGCTATCAAGTCTAGAGTATCCAATTGGTTTGGAAATACATGTAGCTCAACATCCCATGACCAGGAACCTTATGCGGTAGGTAATAAATCCCCAATTCGTGGAATAAAGATTCGGTAGCCTCATATTATAATATATATATATATATATATATATATATATATATATATATATATATATATATATATATATATATATATATATATATATATATATATATATATATATATATATATATATATATTACCTGCCATGGCTGAACCCTGTATCTGGCTAATTTCAGTGAGCAACCATGTAAGCTGCAATGATACATAAATGGATCTGGAAATATATATATATATATATATATATATATATATATATATATATATATATAATATAATGCTATATATATATATATATATATATATATATATATATATATATATATATATATATATATATATATATAGTGCTCGCTATATAATATTGTATTTAAATAATATTGTAATGTTTAAATAAAACTTTTGTGCTTATAAAATGCATGAGTTAAACCTAGATTGCATTTTCTGTAAAAATCAAAGAAAACGAATTCGGTTCATCAGCTCTTTTTCTATAAATTTTTTTCGGAACAAAATGCAGTTTTATTTTAACGTTCTTTATATGTATTTCCCATTGTAATATGTACTAAATAAGGTAAATTCTAGTGTAATATAATATTTTATATAATAATTTATATCTTATTTATGCAAATAACTGGTATCTTGGTTAAATTTGTAACCTATAATTTGGGCGCGTTCTCTCTGCCTCTCTTTGAGGGCATAAAAAAAGAGATTCACTCAAGGGGTCGAACCATGGTTCTTCACTATGTTAATGTATTATTTCTAATGAATATTTTTTATGCTGATTGTAATTATTCACTCGGAAAATCTTTTATTGATTGTAAAAGTTATGCATTTGGGAATAAAAGTTTAAGGCCGTATCCCATGCCAGGTTGAAGCAGCTGGGGAAAATATTCTAAATCCGTTCAATGATAATATCCTTATTCTTGCATGAGTTTGGGGGGGGGGGGAAAGGAGAAAATTCTTACCCTTTACACCAGCGATCTCCAATCTTTTTTGATAGCGTACCTCTAAGACGAAAATAATTATAAGTTTTACCCCCTACAGGCCTATAATATAATATAATATAATATAATGTAATGTAAAATTAATATATAATATAATATAATATAATATAATATAATATAATATAATATAATATAATATAATATAATATAATATAATATAATAAAATATAATATAATATAAAAGACAGCGACCAATGAGAGAATCTCGCACTCAGGTGATACACGATCATACACTCGCAAGTGATCGTGAGCCTACTTCTTTGGCGTACCCCCAAGTACCACTTTGCGTACCCCACTTTGGAGACCACTGATCTACACAACGTGTTTCCCGCCAATTATTGGCACCAAAACGAAAAATCTGCACAGGAATACGACCAAAGGTAAATTTTGATACGACCTTTAGATATTATGAAACAATTACGTTAAGAATTAAAAAAAAAAAAAATGGCATTGTAATTGGCACAGATATTTGATACAGTTATACAGATAGCAGATTCAGATATGCATTTGTAAATATGATTCAGATACGCAGATAGAGATGTCTGATTAAGAGATGTTGCCTGATTAAGAGAAATGTCTGATACAGATAGGCCTAAATATAAAGAAAAACTTCCTTTAACGGGAATTGCTTGTCCGAATGTTGCACTCATTATTTATTGATACTTACATAAAAATGCAATATGCAAAGGCAAGCGGCGACCCAATAGCATGACCGACGTTTGAGAATGCCAATAGTTATCGATGTCTGGCAAGAAGAAAGAGAGAGACTCTGTAGTTAGGCTATGTATAAGAGTTCCAAACCAGAAGTATTTCCATCGTCCTCCGACTAAGACAAGCTGTTTATATTATATGAGTAGTTGCTATAATTTATATATTATATTACGAATTATATATGGTATAGAATATGATAGTATATTCTAATATGTATAATATATTATTTGTCGGACGTACCGGAGGTATATATTTGCCCATGAGTATACGGATGGAGGGATAGGGTTCGTACTAGACCGTGTTGCTTATATAATTTATCTAGTTATAATATCTATAGAGTATACTATAGGTATAATATTCACTAGTTACGATACTTCTGGCTGAATTTGGTAAGCCTCTGGCCTTTGCCCACCAGAGTATATATATATATATATATATATAATATATATATATATATATATATATAATAGAAAGTGAGACGGAGTATAATCTATATTATATAATATTACTACTTGGCATGTTATAGGTATAAGATAGTAGAATAGATAATATATAGTATTTAGATAACATATATATAATTATAATGATTATATAGGTGAGTCAGTTATTCTATATAGTATATATATATATATATAACCTATATATATAATTTCTATATCCGGTGATAAAAAGGAGTTCAAAAATTTAGAGTATTATTCAGATTTTACATAATAATAATAATAATAATAATAATAATAATAGCCAAATTCACCTACATTTGAGGCATAATTTTATATCAATGTCAGGAGCTGTAGCTTTCCTTGATTTTATAAGTGAAAATAAATAATTAATAATATAGAATACATAATATATAATTAATATAATAATAATAAATATGTTTAATGATGTTAAATAGGCTTATAAATAACTACAATAGATTCAAAACAATTTGTTTCGTTTTTTTTTTAAATATATTATAATAATATTAATATGTTCTCTTTTGGGTTTTTTGCTTTTGAGAGAAAAGAACTGACGTAAAAAGTTCCCTTCAGGCTATCTTGAGGGTCAGGGTCAGGGTCAGGTCAGCCATCCAGCATGAGGGCTCGTCATGCACCAATAGCATGTTTCATAGGTGTCCAATTTATATATATAATATATATATATTATATTTATATCATAAGTATATGCATCCTACCCTCATGCAATATGATACATTCATCTGGAGATATATAATCATCAATATATATTAGTACTATATCATATATAATTATAATTATTATATGTAAGTAGATTAATCTTAATATATCGCAGAGATAGATAG
>JABUQX010029896.1:32500-52500 GCA_015478945.1 Trachelipus rathkii
ATCGTGATAGCATCGCAGCGAAGAGATGATGTTCTGGATAAGGGTATTGGTAACATGACAGTGTGTTTGTGATTGACAGATGTGTAGTGAAGTGACGCAGGCCTTTAGTGGCTATCAGCTCTTAGCATTAGTTTAGATCGTATGAGAGTTAATGCATTAGATATGGTGGTTGGAATCAGTACTGAAGAGTATCGGAGAAAGGAAAATTGAGTTATTACACATACTGGTGCAAAGCCTTCTCAGTTGTGTAGGGCGTTGCAGGGAGAAAGATGTTGTTGGATAGACGTTAGAGTTAGGATGTTATATACGATTATTCGACGACTGAGAGGGAGGAATGTTGTGTCAGTAGATTTAATGATATAGAATTTTCTTCCTACACAGGATATTAAATAAGTATACGAGAGTTAGTGGTGGGAAGAGATTTGTATACTTCCGCAACGTGAGAAAAGTCATCGTGATTAATTTTAGTGTTTGGTGACTGTTACAGCACGCGCAGATGATTCGATAGTACATGGTGATGCATACGTTAATACAAGGTGAGTAACGTGAGGATATGGAAAGATGGTGAAGATTAAATCAGTGTTACAATCTTAATGATCCCAGTTTTATGGCTAATATGTTGAAGATATTATCTGTATATCGAGATGTATGAGAGAGGGATACGCAGGATAATTAGGACGAGAATGTGCGGAGAGAGTTATGAGATCTTAAGAAGTCATAGATGAAAAACCGGTGCATATAAGGTTACACTACTTACGTATGGCCGAGCGAGCTTCGTAATATATCAAGTAGTTCGAATGTGAAAAAATATTGAGACTGAAACTATAGATCACCAGCATAAAATAGATCTGAATTATGCGATTAAAGTGTAAATGAGAAAATGCTTCTTAGTTATCTAGTAGATGGCGCGAACGAGAAGTTTAGTAGCACTTCTGGTCTTAGAAAAAGCGACGGAGTACGGCGCTTGATACGCTAAGTATACAAATTTGACGCGAAAATATAGGATTTTGTGCCAGTTGACATCTATTCTTTCTGAGGTGCGAGGGTGTGTAAGTTAGTAGATTTGAGATAGAGCTAGCATAGCTACAGCTGGTTTATAATAGGGTATTATAACATTAGGGGCTGTAGAGATGCAGCTGGTTTTGTTAAATACATAGCTGGTTAAGAGATTTGACCATAATAAACGACAAATGATTACGAAAAGGTTATTAAAATGAAATAATGTAATTCATGAATACACTATATAATCTATAATGAGGACTGAGGAATATTATAATAAGTAAGAGTAATTATAAAAGATTGAATTTTAACGGTAGTTGCTAGGATAGACAATAAGAGGTAAGATCGCATGACAATTGGAAGGAGAAGTGATCGAATGTTATAATTTAAACCGATAGTTGGAGATTATCTGCGGACTGTCCCTTGGTGTAATGCGCAGTATATGCTTAAAAGCTATCACTACTTAAGAAGGTAAGTACAGCATGTAATAATACATGTATATAACTCTTCATGATCATCAATGAGAAGTTAAACTATAATATTGCTGAGTAAGTAGCGGTCTTCTTTACGCGAGTAAAGCCAGTTCAAAAACTCTGAATGGACAGGATGAGAAAGGCGTTCGAGGTGAGGCGGGAAACAATATTAGAGGAGATGTTACGACGAGATGGCGAATGAACACATAGGAGTATCGAAAGATTAACTTATATAGAATTGCATTAATAGATAAGGTGACAGTAGAGTGTGTGTGATCGTGGTGCTCTTGAATATTGGTATGAACAAATAGAATGTAAGTCTCGTTGTATTGGTGGAGAAACGGGCATCAGGTAAAGTAGTGGTATTGGTTGAAGCGATAACGATAATAAAATAATGAGATTATGTATATGTGGAGACAAATTGCATTAAGGACATTGAGAAAGATGCATGACTTAGTTAGGAATCAGGGTATGTGAATTATTGGTGTCACGGTGAAATATATTGATGAACAAGAACTTAGAGATGTCAGCAAAATTATTTATTCTGAAGCTGGATCAGTGACTTTAGTTGTTAGTTAACAATCTCATGAGTGTGATTAGGTTATACGTCAGTGCTGTCTAATTAGAAATGAAACTGAGTTATGAGGGCATTGAATGATTGATATCTAGATTTATGGCCTAGTTATACCTACTTCTGATATATGAGTTACTTGTAGTGGTTATTTGGAATGCTATTAAAAGTGTAACTTGATAAGAACTGATAATGGCTGGAACAGGTGATTATCTATCACTTATGTAAGAGTTGACGGAAATATTAGTTATTTATCAATGCCAACGGTATATTGAACATTACGCTTACAGTATAATGCCTCGGTAAACAGAGTGGCTTCATTGTTGACTTGTAGAGGGACCTGGGTATTGGAGTAAAATAGCTAAATAGTATCACATGTTTAAGATGATACTTATTCATTGAACACAAATGATCATATAAAGACGTGAGAGAGAAGAAGAATTACTCAATATTTTGATATTTCAGCTTTTCATCTGTGATACTTCGGCAAACGGCGTTATGACTATGGAAACACGGATAGTCAATCACGCGCGCACCTGTTGTGCAGCATTGATCTGTAGTGATTTATATGGGAAATTGACGTTGCAGTTAACTATTCTTTATCTGAATGGTTATCTCAGTAGGAATATTACAAAATTCTGTATTCGGCAAATAAGTGGTTTCATGGCAAAAATGGTTATACTAGTATATCATTATGAAAGTAGGGTGCGGCAGGGGATGTGTTTTATTAGATATTTATTTTTCGAAAACCTGATTTTTATTTATTTTATAAGAATTGAGATTAGAGTCAATCAGGAAAACGTACTTTTTGAGATTAATGGGGAGTTGGTAAGGCAGTTGGTAAAGAGATGGATTGGTAAGGATTAGTAGGATTGTTAGGAAATTACATGGTCTTGGAGCGTGATGATGGTAGTCTAGCACCTGGATGGAAGATAATCGAGACGCAGGTGTACCGTAGACGTTGCCACTGGTTTTATTTATTGCTCTTTGAAGTACACAGTCTGATTGTGAATATTTTTTAATTGCACCATAGTATCTATAGTCGACGCTATTACTGTCGAATCCTTAGTTTAATAAGTGTTTATTTTAGTGGTGTCTAAGTTAGAAGATTATACAGTATGAATAGACACAGATTCGTAAGGTTTTTTAGTATTTACTATTGTGATTTATAATGATGATTGTTTGAATTAGATGTGATATTTCTTCCTGATGATATTATATATCATATATGACTATATACTCTTCGTACTTGTACTTTATAGTATATGATTTCAATTTTACTCAAATATATATGTAAGGCTGCTAGAGTATTAAAAGCAATAGGTGTTATTAAAATCTATATAATACTACTCGTAGCTCATGCTATTATTGTAAGTTAGTAAGAGTTAGGAATGAGGTACATATTGATGATATTTATCTGTAGATCACATAGGCGCTTGGTGAAATGGCTGGCAAGGAATTTCATGATAGTAATTTGTTAACAGTGACTTATATAATATGAGTAGTGATATAACATTACGTATGCGTTCTGAGGTAGTATAGTATATATATTCAATATACTATCCGCAAGGCTTATTACTTAGTGGTGTATTTGCCGGAAAAAGTTGTTTGTTTAGTAATTAGTTTAATGAAATCGGATCGGATTAGATATTACGACTATATCATGTTTAGATGTGATTGCGTCTAATGAAGATCGGAACTTAAAGATAGGTACGTAGTTATAGTAGGTGAGTAGAATAGATCTGATACTGATAACTGATACACGTAGAACTTTATTATTATAGCGCTAATAATTGTTATTCTTGGATGTATGATTATTACTATAGATCATGTATATAATATAATATATATATATATATATATATAATATATATATGATGTTATATATATATATATATATATATATATATATACCAGTATAATATATACTATATATATATATATATATATATATATATAATATATATATATATATATCTATATATATATATTATATATTTATATATATATATATATATATATATTATATATATATCATATATATATATTTTTTTTTACAGTTAACCCCACCGCTCACGGGCAAAGCCCTATTCAAGGAGGGGGTGTTAAAATAAACAAAAAATTCAGTACTAACGCAAATTAACGCAGAGTGAAACACAGACGCGGGCTTTAAGTGAGGAGAATTAAATTGAGTAGGAAACACAGAAGATGGAAAGAATTCCACGAATAGAGGTGGCAGGAAGAAGGAGGCACGCAGCGAAACTAGTTCTGGAGTTGCTGATACAAACACAAAACTCATGTGCGACACAGCACCCCTTGTGCCACGAGGGCGTCTTTAAGGTGGTGGCACGCGAGTGGATTCCCCTCCGAGCACTTGCGCTACGATACCTAATAGAAAAGAGATAAAAGCTAACAACATCGGCGCCGCAAAGATAGAGGGGTCAAGTGAACTAGAAAGAACAGGACAGTTTATAAATCTTTTTGCCTTTACTCGACCCTATCCCAAAAGCCGGGTGAAACCTGAGCCCCCCCAGAAATGAGAGCAGTACTCAATACAAGGGCGGCGGATGAGGACCTTGTATAACTGGAGTAACTGTGAAGAGGAAAAAAGTCTCGACGCAGTCTAAACAGAACTCCCAGTTTCCTTTGAGGCCGCCTTCGCAACGCGTTGTGATGTGAGGTTTCCAAGACATTCTTTTTGTTTTGTTAAGGCCAAGAATGTTTTATATTGTCAACAGGAGAGACGAGAGAACCGTCGAAAGAGATAGGAAACTTCAGAAGGTGTCTTGAGAGGGAGATTTTGTAGAAGTTGAGTTTTTAAAGAATTGATAAACTACACAGTATAGTTACAATATGACCACCTCTTACGAGATATAAATTTGATCCAGGTCAGCGATGAATGGAGAATTTAGGATAAAGGTATTTAAGAACTTCGAGAAGCGCGTGTTTACTAGGAAGTATTTGAAAAGAAGAGAACAGAGAATTGATATATAGAAGTTTCAGAGAGGTCATTGAATAGAGGCTCGAGTCTCGGCATATGGTGAATAGAGTTAGATGTGGCAGAGTGAGAAGTCATTAATGGAAAAGTAGGACTAAAGTAGGAGATAAAGACAGAACCCTGAGGAAACACACTATTGACAGAAAAGGAAGAAGAAGTCGCCCCATCAACAACAGCCGATTATTGAGCGATTTGAAAGAAAACTAGACATAAGAAGCAAAGAGAAGGAGGAAACCAAAGGAGGGGAGCTTGGAGAGCGTGGACGCGCCATACCCGGTCAAATCTTTGGATATGTCAAGCGCCACACGCAAGTTCCCGTAGTTCCTAAGGGCGGAAAACCATAAATAGTACAGATACGGACAGTATGATCGCCAGTAGACCTCGAGCTGCCGAAACCCGTACAGGCGATCGGAAAGAAGTGAATGAGATTCCAGATGATCTAAGAAATGAGAGTTGAGAAGTTTCAAAGATCTTAGATAGAATACAAGTAAGAGCTATAGGGCGATAGTTAGAAGGATCAGAGCGGCTTTCCTTTTTTCGGAATTAGTTGGACATGTGTCCGTGCTTCCAACACTGAGGAAAGTGTTAGTATTTAGAGACATAGAGAATATAGTTTAGCACGAGGGCGGGGATAGCACGGAAAAACACCTCCTCAAAACTCGGGGAGGAATGCAATCCGGGCCACCGCCTTCCTAACGTTAGTAGATTTCAGGAGCCATGCACCCGATCGAAATGTAATCAAGGCAAATGCATAGGACAGCCTGAGAGGAGAAGAGAGGATGAGGAATCCAGAATTATATATATATATTATATATAAATATAATATATATCTATATATATAATATATATATATATATATATATATATATATATATATATATATATATATATATATATATATAATATATATATATATTATATATATATATCAGAATGGGAAAACTATTAAAAAAATGAAATTTTCAGATGAAAAAAAATATCATTTGCAACACTACAAGAAAATTTGCGTTACCATTGAACATTATTACCAAGACAAATATATTTTAAACTTTCTATTAATGGTCGCCGTTTTGCCTTGGAAGGTTTAAAGAAGTTTGTTGTTTTCCACATGAAATACAATGTCATAAGGTTTTAATTTAATTGTGCGTTTAATTGCTGAATTAAATAATTCTTGGATTATGTTGGTCTTTTTCCCCTGGATATTTTAATAGACAAAACAATTTTCAAACAATATGCAAACATGAGCTTATGTTGGCTAAGTTAAGCCGTTTTCGTTTTTGCATTTGTGCTAAAAAAATGCCTGAGTTTGCGTTTGTTTTTGTCAAACTTATTGCAAAATCGTAAAAAAATGCTCATCAAACGTAAGGAATTTCTTTAATTCTGTAAGGTTGCTATTTTATACATAATTTTATTCTATATTATACAGAATTAGGGACATGTTTTACGTTTGGTGAGCATTTTTTTACGATTTTGAGCTAAGGTTGAGGAAAACGAACGCAAACTTGAGCATTTTTTTAGCACAAATGCAAAAACGATAACGGCTTTATTCTGTGTCTAAAATCCTAAGCGCATCATCGCTCATCGTTGAATTACTTTCAAAATCATAACATAGTATAAATATATATATATTTATACTATGGTCATAATTTACAATCATGAATATTAGGTACCAAGATGACATCCCAATCTTCCACTTTTAAGCTTGAAGGAATTGTATAGAAGAGCGGTCCCCCAAACAACGGCCAGCGGAACAAAACCGGCCCGCAAGGTTCGTCAATCCGACCCTCAGTGGAATACACTGGTTTTATCTTTAAGACTCTTTTAATTAAATTAACACTCACAATTAAACACACTGTAAGAAACTATAGTCACAAAGAGCAAAGTAGTCGCACTATATTTCGCTTTTCAGATCGCACTTATCGCACCGAATTTAAACTTTCGAATGATTACCTAGCAAGGTCTTGTCCCTTGGAACTTAGTGGAGGAGTCACTGTGGCCCTTAGGCTAAAAAGTTTGGAGACCCCTGGTAAAGAATATCCTTTGGGACTATAATTGTATTTTTTGTTTTTGAAGGAACTTAAATACATAACAATTATTGAATTTGAAAATAAAACAAATATATTTCGATGCACTTTTTAAAAATATAATTTTTTTTTCTATTATTAATTTTAAAATAATGAAATTATCAATACATTCTCCTCTAAAAATCATTTTGATCATCAGGGATGTTGGTGTTAAGATGGGGTAATTCGGATTGATAAACAGCAAATTACTCTTTGGATTTTTCAACTTTGCAGAACCTGATTTGGACTTCTAGTAAGTAACGTACGCAAATTTTTTCTTCCGTTCAGAATTTTATTTTACGACCGACAAAGAAAATGATCGACAAGTCAAATGGTCGACATTTGTATATAAAAAAAAATTGGTTATTTGGAGTTTCTCTAACGAATCCAACAAAACTTAACCTAACCTAACTTAACTCAACTTAACCTAACCAAACCTAACTTAACCTAACCTAACTTAACTTAACCTAACCTAACGTAACTTAACCTAACATAATCTAACCTAACTTAACTTAACCTAACCTAACTTAACATAACCTATATAACCTAACCTAACTTAACTCAACCTAACCTAACGATTGCGGCAGGCTGAACGGGAATTATTTTTTTGATGTCGTGTCGACCATTCTCCCTGTCGACAATTTGGGATAATCCCTTTTTCCTGTCATTGTTTTGATTTGAAATATTCTATAAATTATTGATTTACTCGAAATTTAGGGGGGGTGGGGTGAGTCTAAAATCTCAGCCCTACCTCTGCGTACGCCACTGCTTCCAGGTTTCTTGCATGCACACATATCCTTGGGCAGAGGAATAAACATGGGGTAGATCTGGCCAGATTTCTAACTTTCTGGTGGGCTTGATATTTACTTCCACTTCTTCCATCATTGTTCTTTAATCAATGTTTCTAAGAATGTTTGTTCCCAGCAAAAAATTCCTATAGGTTCCCATTCATTCCTATCTTAATTAAGATAGGAATGGATGAGATCCTATAGGAATTTTTTTGCTGGGTTACGCTTTATGTTTCCTCATTTTAATTGATTTTGATTGTAAGAATTTTCCCTCTTTCATTGACCTAACAAGAAATATTTATTTATTTATTTATTTATTTACTTATTTTATTTTATTTATTTATTTATTTATTTTTGAGAGAGAGAGAGAGAGAGAGAGAGAGAGAGAGAGAGAGAGAGAGAGAGAGAGAGAGAGAGAGAGAGAGAGAGAGAGAGAGATTTTCCTCTAACAAGAATTCAAATCGTACTAATCATTTTAGTATTTGAAGATAAACTTTTGTATTTTGTAATATAATAAGACTGTGTGCCGCGTGTAAGGGAAGCGTTTAATGAATCACACACTAGAAAAATAAAATAAAATGTACCTTATGTAAAGCACATTATTGGATGTATTTTTAGACATTTATTAAAAGAGTTCAAAATTAATCTTCTTCTTTTTCTTCTTTTTCTTCTTCTTCTTCTTCTTCTATGCTTCTTCTTCTTCTTCTTCTTCTTCTTCTTCTTCTTCTTCTTCTTCCTCCTATTATTATTATTATTATTATTATTATTATTATTATTATTATTATTATTATTATTATTATTATTATTATCCGTGGACTGGGTGATCTTCGCATTCATCTAAGTTCGTTAACTTATTCTTCTTTGCATAGAGGCCCCACCACTATATATATATCCTCTCCCTTATATATAATAACCCATATATATATATTGTGTAATAATATATATAATAATAATAATATAATGTATAATAATATAACTTAATAATCAATGTATAATATACCTTCCAGCTATATCTTCTTCTTTATTAACAACAATAATAATAACTTAATATGCATCAACCAGCAACCTTTCAACAGTATGCTTAACAACAACAACCAGCAATAATATATAACCATGTATCTGTATGCTACATATATAATACGCCAATATGTATATGTTGAATTAAGTTGGAAACTGGCTGTTGGCACATGAGAGCTTGAAACCGATAAGCCATATGTAATAGCTAACAACAACTGCAACCAACAACATAATATATATCTTACGCGCATAACAATATATACTAACAACAACAACAGTATATGTAACAACATACTGCTCTACTCTCTTTCTTTCACTGCATATATATATATATATAATAACTAGTTTAACAATAATATATAACATATAATATATATATATATTACCTTTAAAAATAAACTTATAAATCAATTCACTAATAGTTTTTGTCACTTTCGTCTATGTAAAAATAAAAAACTGCAAAAAAAAGAAAAAAAGGAGCTAAAAGTGTAGGCGACAATATGTTTTATCTCATTACGATAAGAGCATTGATAAAATATAGACGATCACATCATTGCATAGTTATTACCAAGCTACAAGAATAGCTCATTTACCAAACACGTCAATATTTGGTAACTGGCAACCTATCCAACTCATTTATTCAGTAATTGGCAACTTGTCCAACTCACTTCAATGGAGAGGAAAATAGTCGACAAGAAAATGATCGATTTCGATTTTGAAAAGATTGCTATATATGGGTAAACTTTGATATGTACTATAATGTATCTTATATCATCTCCTTTTAAAAAATAAAGAAATAAATAGTTAATGCAAGCACAAATTAAGTATATATGTATCAAGACAAGCTATCTTTGACTGAGTTAAAACTTTAGATGGAGGCTGTCTTTAAAAACATTTTTTTAAAAATTTTTCTATGCTGTTAACATTATTAATTTCAATTCCCTATATTTATATTTCTCATATTATATATTTATAACATGTTGTTCCTATTAAATCTAAGTTTCCTACAGCCTTTCCCTTAACCTTTTCTGACAATACGATATTTTATGTTTCTGTAAGAAACCAAAGGGTAAACTTTGAAGAAACTACAAAATTTACCTAATATTTTCCATGCAGCAGACACAAGTTATCTCCATAGTGGATATATTATATATACTGTGATATATCAATACATGTTTTCCCCTTTACCAATAAACAACTTTTCTCCTTAGTTTCATGACCCCAGTTCACTGCTTCGATTTATGTTTGATCATTTACCGACACTATACAGTAGTTTGATATATTTAAATCTGTGCTGCGGAGATGGATCCGAATTATTTTGGGAGGTGGATCTAGAGCCGAAATATTTTTGGGGATGGATCCGGGGCAAAAGTAAAAAAAAAAAATTGTAAACTATTAACTAAAAGTGTTCCAAATTGGAGCTGGGCCCGAAAAAATTTAAAAGTTGTGTGGAACCGGAGCCGGAGTCAGTGCTCGGAATTTAAAATGTTTTCCCGATTCCATCAGACCTGATTTAAACTGCTAAAGCTGCGCTCACACTGGTTTCTTTCGTCCATCATTTCGTCTTCTATTTCGTGAACTTCAGCAGGTGTTCAACTGTCATTACACATTGTCATATGAATACAATGCCCAAACTTAAGTTTTATAAGATAAATGTTGGTCTTCTTATTTCAAAAGGCATAGGGAGGAGGGTCCTTTAAAAGGTGTTTTCAGGAAATAAAATGTGAATAATTTTTTTATTAGTATTAGAACCAGGGTTGCCACGAAAAAATCAAATGATTTAAATCAACTTATTTTTCTGCATGATTTTTTTTTTTTGGATTTTTTAGAGTCATTATTTTTTTTTTTCTTTTTACTAATTTAATCTTAATATATTATCATTAATTCTCACTTTCACACCACACAGCTTATATTATTATAAAGTAATTCACCATAAATATTCAAATTTCTTTTAATAAAAGAAATAAAAAGATTAAAGCACTAAGAAATTATACAGTATATTTACATATAATTTAAACAATTTGATCAAACTGAATAACAATTATATTTACTAAACTTATTATTAAATATGTAGATTTATTATAAAAATTAATTTACTATTTTAAAATAAAGCTATTTATTAAATGAAATTTTATTTTCATTAAAATAATTAAAAAGAACAAAATTACATAAACATCAACATGATATTAACATATTAATAGCATCAATTTGATATTTCTATTATTTAATTAAATTTTAAAAAAAATAATAAAAAAAAATCAACACCAAACCTCACTGATTACACATATACCTTTTTCACTTTTATACTTTATATATAATAGGTATATATTAGTATATTTATTATTTTCTATTATTAATATATATATTTTTATTTTTTATTTGTTAATTTGTACCTGTATATTTTTATTTATTTTTTGATATGTATATTTTTTTTAGTATTTATTTAATGTGATTGTATATAATAGTTTATTATTTTATTGTATGATGATTTATAGATATTTTAATTATTATTTATTACTTAGATATATTATATATATTATATATTATTATTTTAGAAATGATTTTTTAAAAACTACCATGGCAATTATGATATTCTGAGATACATTCTTATTATTTTTATATTATATATAAATAATTATACTATTATTTTTAAAATATGTATTTATATATTATAATATTAAATTTTATTTTATAATATAATAATATTTCTTAATTATTGATTAACTGCAGCGTCTTTTAAATTCTATTTTATTGATTAGATGTCTGCATGGAAGTCTCGACTTATTTCAGTTATAATTCTTACGTTAATTGAGATCTTATAGAGTTTATATATTACTTTTCTGTATATAATCTCAGTTTGTTTTTGTTTAGTATCCGTTTTCGTTTTATGCAATTTGTGGCTTAGAACATAGGAGGAAGTTTTTGTCAAGCTTAGCTGGCAATCGTAAATATCTTCTATCTATTATTATATCGTAAGGAAATTATTCCTTAATTCTGTAGCGTGCATATTTCGCATAGTGACTGATGATTTGCCTTTCCTACGATAAATGTAACATACACGCATCGACGAGTGTTGGTAGGTTTTGTATAGCATCCCCGATTTGATTGTGAATTGTATTCAATTAAAAAAAAATTTTTCAAGCTTATTATACTAATATCTTCAAATCGAATAAATCACCACCATCCGATAATGTGTGTGATCAAGTTTTTTTTACTTTTGTCATAATTACCAATTCATTTGTTATATTTTTATTATTCTTTCTGAGTAGAATATAAGCATTGGCATCATACTCTGGCTTGATCCAGAATTGTTTTTGTAAAAAGCAACTTTGGTTTTTAATTGAGAAATCTCGCGTTGTCGTTTATGCTACGAAAATATCGTGTTTATTAAATTTACGTAGTAATGTATTTTCCTTATCTGAGCTTGTGTAAGTCACAATGACAAATTGATAACCTAAGCATGTAGCAATAATAATATATATATTATTTAATTTATTATAATATATTTAGATTTATACTATTTTATTATTACATAAACTATTTGTATATATTTATATATCTATATATTTTTTTAATTTTCATTATATTATTATTTATATAATATTATTTTTTATTATTTTATATTATATTATTATATTTTAAGATATTTTATAATAATAATTATAATATTAATATTAATTTATTATATTTATTTATTAGTATTTGGCCTATATATTTATTTATGAACATTGTAATGTCAATAAATTATTTAATTAATTATTATTTATACTTTTATTTAATTTTAACTTTTATTGAAAGTTAATTTAGTAATTTTACTAAAATTTTTTATAAGAAAATATATATTATTTGTTAAATATACATATATTCTAACTGTAATATTATTTTATTATTATAATATTAAATTTTTATAATTTTAGTATTTTATTATACTTTATTATTATTTTATATAATATATTATATTTTATTATTTCTTTATTAATCATATATATATTATATATATATATACTTAGTACTATATATTATATTATATATATATTTATAAATATATTAATATATATATATATATATTATATATTATATATATATATATTATATATATATATATATACTATATATATAATATTATAATATAATATATATATAATATATATATATATAGTATATATTATATATATATAATAATATGTGTGTTGTAATATATATAATATATATAATATATATATTATAATTATATATATAGTATATATATATATATATATATATTTATATATATAAGTATACATATTATATATATCTATATATAATATATATATATATGTCAAAAAAGTAAATGTTCCAAGTTTTATTATTTATTGAGACTTTTTAATCTTTTTAAAAGTTATCTCCTTCGATGTAATGACCCTTGGAAGGTTACACAGCGGTTCCCCAACGTTTTCTTCCACTGTTCATAGCAGTACGGGAAGTCATTTTCCTTGAAGTGTGTTTAGTTCACCTGTTACAGTATTTTAAATGTTCTTCCTTCGTCCTTAAATATTAACTGACCCTTTCAAACTCTCAATTTTTGCCAACTTATGGAAGAGGTAGAAATCGCACACAGATAGATCTGGGTTGTATGGAGGATGTGGAAGTACTTGATAATGTTTTTTCTTCGCCAGAAATTCTATAATTGAGAGGCAGTGTGAGATGGCACCTTATCGTAGTGCAAGCACCCCAATCGTGTGCAATTGTTGCTTCTGATTTGCCTGACTCGTTTTCGAAGCTCGTTCTCAAGTACATCTTTGTAAAAAGACGTGATTAACTATCTTGTCTGAAGGTACAAATTCCTTGTGCACAATATCACGGTTGTCAAAAAAAACAATAATCAGTGTTTTCACCTTGGACTTGCCCTCAAAACGTGCTTTCTTCGACGAAGGAGAAATTTTTGTGTCCATTCCCGCCGACTTTGCGTTTGGTTTCAGGATCGTAACTCAATAAACCCACGATTCATCGCCTTGTTTATTAATTTTTATCCAAAAATTATTGTTTTCGCATTTCGAGTTTTCAAATAAAATTATCAGAAATTTTGACCTTGTTCACTTTCTGCTCCACAGACAAGTCTTTCGGCAACAGTTTTGCACAATTTTTTCGCTATGTGCTACAATGGTTCGTTAAAATTCTATGAGCTGCATTTTTTAATCCAAAACTAGTTTTCTTTCTGCAAATCAACTCTGAACACGAATCCGGCGTCTCTCTCTTCACAGCTCTAAACAACTTCCACATTTTTCATCGTTTGTTGACGAAAGTTTGATCTTTCCACAACGACGGTTCGTCTTCAAAACATTTTTCTCCGAAACCACTCTTGAAAGCTTTGTGCCCACTTAAAAAACCAAATGACTAGCAAATGTCTCAGTGGAAGCTTGTTACGTTTCACACATTCTTATGCCAACGACCCCATTTTCAACATTTACCTGCATAGCAAAAACGTAACGAGGATTGAAAAACTACGCCATAACTCAAAAAGATGGTTGTTGCAAAAGCGTACAAAGTTAAAACACCTCCCATACATCAAACCAAATGTAGTGCAAGACTCGATCTTTATACTTCTGGTTAAAACTTGGTATGGTTTATGTACAGCTAGGTATAGCTACCACTACATATATCGTCCACGGAGGAGCACATTACTACTTCGTTTCATGAATATTTCCAGTAACACTTACTTTTTGTGGACATGAGGAGTATATAATATAATATATATATAATATATATAATATATATATATATATATATATATATATATATAGTTTATAATAATATAATATATATATATATAGTAAAAATTATTACAATTATAAAAAAATTATAATTTATATAATACTATATATATATATTATATATTAGTATATATATATATTACGTATATTTCTATATATATATATATAGTTATATATGTATATATTATATAGTATTACGTATATATATATAATATATATATTATATATAATATTATATATCATATATATAATTATATTATATATAATATATATATATATATAATATATTATATATATATAATTTATATGTATTATTTATATATATATATATATATTACTATACCTCTATACTATATATATATAAGTATATATTACTATAATTATTATATTATATATATATTATTTATATATTGATATATATAAATATATCATATTTTGGCTTACTATACTTATATATATATAATATATAGATTATATTATAATATATACTATTAATATATATATTATATATATATTATATATATTATATATATAGTAGTATATATAATTATAATATCAATATATATATAATATATATTTAGTTTATATGCTACAATTAATCAATTTATTAATTTTTTATTTCCGTCGTTGGTAATTTAATTGAAAGATGCAATAATATATAACAAAAAATGATATATATATATATATACTATATATAAATATACTATATATATATAATATATATATATATATTATATAATATATATATATATATATAATATAATATATTTATATATATATATATATATATATATAATTATTATATTATATTATACACTAGAGACGAAAAAAGCATATTTAAAGATGTTTATTATATTTTAATCGCCTTCAATTTCCAGCGCCTTCGAGAGAATGCCGGATCCCTCTTTCGTTTCCCGGTGCATTGGTGGAAGACCGCCCCCCCCCCCCGGGGGGTAAACATATTAACGGGGAAGGACTCCTGCGTTTGAAGAAGAAGTACTTGAGAAAGTCGTCCAAAACGACCCGTCGACCTAGTACATTGCGCCATTGCCCAATGTCAATGGGTTCAAATCAGTCGTCTGTGCTTCGGTCTTGCAAGAGAATAGCCTCCATGCATACCACCTACAAGAAAGTACAAGGATTCTTGGCAAAACTACTTCGAACGCGCCGTGTGCGAATCTTGCCGGTGGTTTCTCGCAACGGAGCATTCGATAATCGTGCCTTTCCTGCACATGCCTTGTTTACCGATGAGGGCGTGCTTCACACATGATGGCTACTTCAACTGCAGAACAGCCAGATACGGGCACGTAGGACAATCCTGCACGCAATGTTTCATCAAGAAGTTCAATCAGGGCCGCGAATTTACAGTAAACATCTGGCGGTGGAATTCTTGGGGAATATCTGCTGGGACCCTGTCCATCATTCCACATCTGTTTGGATATGGACCAGTGTAAAACCTGCCAACTACCTCCAGAACACGCTCTCCGCAGCCTATGACGACATACCCTTGCGACCCGCAGAGACATTGGTTCCAACCAGGAATGCGCTCTAAATGCGCCTTCCAGCCACTAAGTACGGGCCGTCATCTTTGAACAGAGTCCCCTATTCACTGACAAATTGGATAGGAAGAATAGCTGGGACCTGTTGCGTGGCCTGAGATTGCCCGACCTCAACGCCCCTAAGATTTATTTTCTTTGGGGGCAATGTCTGAAAGAGTTTGTGTACATTAACTCAGTCAACACAAGAGAGAGGAACTGATTCACCGAATATTCTACTTGCGTTTGATCAAAATCAGCACATTCAGGAGGCATGTTCGGTAGAGTTCCGACAGGCAAATTTGGCACATGTGATGTAACGAGTGTAATCAGGTAATTTAGGGCAGGCACTTTTGAACACCCTTCAAAAATTGTCTGCCCATAAATGATTTCTATATCTATATGCTACCACTATTGTCTTTGTGCTTTACAAACTCCGCGTCAAAACACTTACCGTTGTTTCAACAAAATATCCTTATTGTTGTTACCTCCCTCGGTCTATCAGCCCTCTGAGTACACAGATGTACGCACCACACACATACATAACATTAGAATACCAAAATCTCCGTTACCAAGTAACGACTGCGTCAAAACAATCATAACTGTGGTTTATCTTACATCAATGCCGTAACTTTGAAACGAAGCGTCATAAAACATAGCTTTATTTAACAATAAATGTTCTTATCGTTTGCTCTATCAGGCCCTCCGAGTTTGTCGCAGAGGTTTTTGAATCACCCTATATATATATATATATATATATATATTTATATATATTATATGATATATATATATATATATATATATATATATATACTATATTAAAATATATATTATATATATATATATATATATATATATATAAATGATTTGGTGCTCAAGAAGGTTAGATGTTTCCGGCAGCGTCATGAGCAAATGAAGATTTTTTGGCATGGTTATAGGGTGACAGGCCTAGCAACCCGGTCGTTCCCTTTTTGCGCTTTCTATTACTTCTTGGACCAGGGTTCGAACCTTAATGGCTAACGCAGAAGTCCAAGACCTCTAGAGTCTAGAGAGCCTCTGGGAGAATAGAGTTTTGGGGCCTAATGAAGAGATGCTAGTTCTATCTGAAAGGGCGAAAACCCTACCTGAGAGTTTTTAACTCGAGGACTGACGTCGGACCTACGTACCTAACCTAACCTAACCTAGAGTGCTAACGTCGGAAACCATTGCGCCGAGAAATGGTTTTCTAGAGTGCTCTACGGGTTAAGAAGTTTCGAGCCAGAGAAGAAGATTGCGGACCACTGACAGGGCGAAAGTCCCTATGCGGAGTTGCTTTTTAGAATTATTATATATATATATATATATATATATATATATATATATAATATATAATATATATATATATGTTATATAATATATATATATATTCATATTTTATTTTTTTTATATTCTTCACATATTTTTCTCAAATACATTATATAGTATAATATTATATATATATTTAATTTATATTCAATTTAATTTATTTCAATTTAATTTTATTCAATTTAATTTAATTTAATTTAATTTAATTTTACTTTATTTTATTTTATTTTAATTTTAGTCTTAATTTAATTTAAGTTTAATTTTAATTTTAATTTTAATTTTAATTTTAATTTTAATTTTAATTTTTTTAGTCTTAATTTAATTTAACTTAATTTAATTTAATTTAATTTTAATTTTAATTAATTTTCTTGATTGTTGTAATATTGTGATTTAGTAAGAAGAATTGTTCTTCCTATTCTTGAAGCTAATCTTGATCTTTTCTCTTTAAATACATCACCAGCTTCAGTAAAAGCCTCTGAGTATACTGACTAAGAAGAGACTTTAAACACTCTTCTTGTTATGAATGTGATGTTATAAAATCTTTTTCTCTTTTACTATTACTCCACCACTACAAAACTTTCTCTCTTTTATAGCCTTTGGAGATGATTTATCTCTTAGATAACTATCTTATTATTCAAGGTAATTTTTTTTTTACATATATTTATTCGCATTTTAGCTTCCTTCTCACATTCTTTATACTCTCCAGAATGGTTGTTGATTTAAAAATCTTTCTGCAGCAGTAGATATTAAATTAACTGAATGTGTTGGCGTTGATGGTATTGAGGGCTCACTTTTAGGGCTTCAACATTTCCAAAGCATTCATCAATTTTTTAAAAAAATTTTCTATTGCATCATTCATTAAATCTTTAATCCACTTTGAAGTCTTTTCTTTAGCAATTGAGGAAAAAAATATTAATCTTATATTGTGGATGAACAGTTGTTATACAAACAACATGAGCACTGCTATCATAAATATATGGGCAAATAGACTCTTACAGTACCATTAACACAATGTTCTTTTTAAATCAGCAAGTTCACCATTAACACAGTTTTTTTTAAATCAGTAAGTTTAAATTATGGCAATGTTCTTTTTAAATTAGCAAGTTTATCATTAACACAATGTTCTTTTTAAATCGGCAAGTTCATCATTAACACAATATTCTTCTTAAATCAGCAAGTTCACCATTAACACAATGATCTTTTTAAATCAGCAAGTTAGCCATTAGTACAATGTTCTTTTCAAATCAGCAAGTTCACCATTAACACAATGTTCTTTCTAAATCAGCAAGTTCACCATTAACACAATGTTCTTTTAAATCAGCAAATTCACCATTAATGCAATGCTCTTTTTAAATCAGCAAGTTCACCATTAACACAATGTTCTTTTTAAATCAGTAAGTTCACCGTTAACACAATGTTCTTTTCAAATGAGAAAGTTCACCATTAACACAATGCTCTTTTTAAATCAGCAAGTTCACCATTAACATAATGTTCTTTTTAAATCAGAAAGTTCACCATTAATACAATGTTCTTTATAAATCAGCAAATTTACCATAAACTTAACACAATGTTCTTTTTAAATCAGCAAGTTCCCATCAGTAAAATGTTCATTTTAAATCAGCAAGTTCACTATTAACACAATGTTCTTTATAAATCAGCAAGTTCACCAATAACACAATGTTCGTTCTTTTTAAATCAGCAAGTTCACTATTAATACAATATTCTTTTTAAATCAGCAAGTTAAAATTAAGGAGAAAATACAAATGGAAAATGTCTAAGTGTTAATTTGTAATATTTTTAAAGGTTTGCAAATAAACTGTTTGAATTATTTGTCTTTTTCGAATATAACTTTACTTAACTTAACTTAATTTCTTTACTTTACCATCTTAATATCAATTTTCTAATTCAAAGAAAAAAATGATTTTAAGTTATTAGTTTTTATTATCGCACTCGTATTTTGATGTTATCAATTTTTGAAAAGTTAGTTTTTTCTCTCATTTATTTAATATATAAATATGTAATCAAGATGTATTAGACATTTGCTCTCATGTAAAGCATTTTATTTATATAATTTTTTATTGGAAATTTTTTTTTTTCGATGGGTGAGCAAAAAAAAATATATTGGTCTAATTTAAAAAAAAAAAACAACTATATATTATATATATTATATATATATATATATTATTTAATTATAATATAATATATATATATATTATATTATATAATTTATATATATATATAACTATATCTATATATAATATATATAATATAATTATACTATATATTATATATATATATATAATTATAATATATATAAATATATATATATATATATATTATATATATATATATATGAAGAACTGAAGTTTTTTTTTTTGTAATTATATTGAAAAGCTGAGCAAAATAAAACCGGTTTCTAAAATTTATCAGCAATACATTTTTGAATCTTCCTCAGTCTGTAC
>JABUQX010029896.1:57500-77500 GCA_015478945.1 Trachelipus rathkii
AAACTTCAAAAAACTTTAAAAACTTCTTAAACTTTAAAAACTTTGCGAAAACTTTTTAAAACTTCAAAAACTATAAAAACTTTGGAAACTTCAGATATTTTGAAAAAACTTCAAAAATTTTAATGTTAAATAGTATTCAAGAAGTGAACTGTTAAAAATTTACTTTTACATTTAAAAATACAATTTTTATTTCTAAAAATCATTTTTTGAGTAAGTGCTTCTAAGATTTGATTAAGAGAACTAGAAATTGGGGAAATCATTTTCAAATATTTATCACTGTTCATGTTAAAATAGATTTTTTATTCATCTTCTTTTATGCTGTTATTATTATTTGTAATCAGCTTAATTCCTCTTTCTGCTGAGTCATTAACTACTTTCAAACTCTGTGGTATTTCTTTTCCCTTCGAATATTATTCACAGCTTCCCCCACTTCTTCAGCCATTTCTTTGGATGTATTTTTAAGAAATTATCTTGTATTTTGAATATCTTCAATAAGTTGATTAAATTATTATCAGTTACCAACCGAATCAGAATTTCATTATTTGTTGGTTCTAAAAAAAAAAAATTTAAGATCCGATGTTTATAAAACCAATTTTTGAGAATATAAGAAACATTTTTGGTATCAAAGGTTGAACTTGAGTTTCAAATTTCCTTTGCCAATTAAGATTTTATTTCATATTTCACTACATATTCAAATAAGATCAATAAAACACACTCCTTGTTCAAGAAGATGGTTCAATAAAGAGTTGTTTACTGAGATGTTCGAGAGATTTTTTTTTTAAATACCGAACAAATGATCCTAAAATTTAAATAATTTACTGAGCCCTTTTCAATTAACATTTCATTATAAAAGCAATTTTTTTGAAGCAGCTCATTCTTCATGAAATATGGAATTTTCATTGCATAAATTCATATATATATATATATATATATATATATATATATATATATATATATATATATATATACATATATATATATATATATATATATAATATATATATATATATATAATATATATATATATAAAAAAAAAAAAAAAAATATAAATATATATATATATATATATATATATATATATATATATATATATATATATATATATATATATATATAATATATAGACATACTTATATATATATATATATACCTATCTACATACATATCTCACTCTATCTATATATATATATATATATATATATATATATATATATATATATATATATATATATATATATAAATATATATATAATAACATCAATAAAAACAAATATAGATATATATATATATATATATATATATATATATATGTAATATTGTTTAAAAATGCTATATAATATCTAAAATAATGTTTTGTTTTATATAAAATTATTAGTCAAATTGTACATAGTTTATTAGGTATTGAATAAATAATCTGTAACATTCTCTCTCTCTCTCTCTCTCTCTCTCTCTCTCTCTCTCTCTCTCTCTCTCTCTCTCTCTCTCTCTCTCTCTCTCTCTCTCGACTCAGATGTCACTAGACTGGATTCCAAAGCAACGAGAAAAATTGATATATCGTAAGAATTAATGTTTTTGACATGAGGGCATCAACCTTTTTATATATTTTAAAGATGATGTTTAATAAAAATTAACCAAAAACATATAGCTGTTAAACTCTCCCACTATAGAGATGAGTTAAAAAAAAGGGTTATAGCGACTTATGCTGTTGCTTCATTAGCCTCAAGTAGCTAGCGTCATACATAGCTTCTGTAAGCGAAAGAAGGCGACTTCCGACAGAGAAAGCTGCAATAAGCTAGTACCTGTTTATATTTAGGTATCTCAAACGTAAAAAGGAAGTTTCATTACGCGAGACTTCAAAAGAACTTCAACAACTACCTTGTTCAGGGAGGAATAATAAGTAACCAGATAACTACGATACCTCTCACTATATAATTGGTGAACACAGAACAGTAGAACGCTCTCGCAAGAAGATGCAGTCAGACGAGTGCGTAACAGAAAAAGAAGATTCAAGAAGAGGATGCAAACAAACTACTTCTCCTACATAACTGGTCAACTTGGGAAAGGAAGCAGACAACAAAGAAAAACAACGGGAGTTCCCAGCAGTACACCAAACTAAAGAAAATTCAAGCACCACGCAGATCAGTAAAGACGAGAACAAGTCACACTATTAATTCCAGATCTACCATCCTTAGGTTAACGTGAATATTTTCGTCTTCTCTTATGCCAATTTTAAGATAACGAATTCTTTCAAGCAATATACAGAAAGGTGGAAAATGGATACAGTCAAACTGACAATACCCAGGCTTATCAGCCTCAGTTTAACCCACACTATGGTAACTGTTTATTCTCTCTATGGAAGGACTCACAGATTACATCTTCAGATGAACTTCCATTTAATCTCTTCAGATCTCTGGTTAAAATAGAAGAAAGATTCATCCATTTATGGTGTTACGTCTACATCAATTAGCACCACATACCACTGCTACTATATATGGATTGATAACCTGAAGAAATGAATCACCATCAGTAGTTATTTGGTAGTACGTACAATATAAGGCGGACCACATACCACTTCTACTATATATATATATATATATATATATATATATTTATATATAATAACAAAACATATATATAAATATATATATAATATATATATATATATATATATATATATATATATATATATATATATATATATATATATATATATATATATATTGGTTTTCTTGGGAGAATGGAGAGGAATGAAATTCATTATAGTGATAGGTTTACTACAATGGAGGGCCTCATACCACTATCCCTATATTATCTTCATTCAAACTGCTTTCACCTCATCATCCCTCCAGTGCTTCATCGTACATTCCTGCAGAACTTCAAACCTGCTCCCATTTCTTTCTTAGAGTCGTTCGCATTCGGAAGAGTCTAGAAACACATTATTCTGGTCCTTACAAGGTTCTTCAACGGATGGATCAATGCAACAAGATACAACTTCCTGATGGACGGACGAATGTCGTTTCGATTGGTCGTTTGAAGCCTGGCGTACTCCTTTCGACTCCACAGATGGTTAATGAATCGGATCAATCCACAGATGGTTCCTCAATCGGATGATGATTCTCCTTCACAGACGGTCCCTTCATTTACTGAAGAGCAAGAACATGTTTTAGTGTCTAGACGTTACCCAGTCCGTAGGTTGCGCGTTAAGTGATTAATTAAGTAAATTTTGTGCTTAAAATTTAATTTTGTGATTAAAGTGCTCCGCTTTTAGGGCACGAAGTGTATATAGTATTGTATAAAATGATATATAATATCTAAAATATTGAATTTTAATAGTATATTTTTAAAATCGTTTTAAAATTGTTCAAATATGTTAGTTGAGCTTAACGTTTTAAAGAACGGGAAATCAAGAATAGTCTAAAACTCTTAAACACGAAAAAATATATTCTGTATTTTATAAAACTTAAAATGTAGTTTATATTTATTATCTATGTTAAATATGACATTTATTTGTAGTATATGATTATATAATATTTATTTTTATGATATAAAGTCTTGTTTTATATAAAAATTATTAGTTAAATTGTGCATAGTATTTTTTATTAGGTATTGAATAAATAATTGATTTTCCCGCCTTTCTCTCTCTCTCTCTCTCTCTCTCTCTCTCTCTCTCTCTCTCTCTCTCTCTCTCTCTCTCTCTCTCTCTCTCTCTCTCTCTCTCGACTCAGATGTCACTCGACTAGAGTCCAAAGCAACGAGGAAAATTGGTGTATCGTAAAAATTAATGCACTTGACAAGAGGGCATCGACCCTTTTATATATAGTAAAGATGATGTTTAATAAAAATTAACCAAAAACAAATAGCTGTTTAACTCTCCCACTATAGAGATAAGTTAAAAAAACGGTTATAAAGACTTATGTTGCTGGTTCATTAACCTCGAGTAATTACAGTCATAAATAGCTTCTTTTGTATATATATATATATATATATATATATATATATATATATATATATATATATATATATATATATATATATATATATATATATATATATATATATATATATATATATATAGGTTAAATATGTGCTCAATACTGAAAGTGAGTCTCTTTGTTGCCTTGTTATTAAGACACAACGCTCAGCCAGAAGTAAAATATCTCCTCATGAAAAATGGCGCTTTTCGTCCAAACAAATCTTTGACGATTAACTTCCTTGCTCCTTTTCCATCATTATTCAAGGTGGCGTCTTTTATCATGAATAAAAAGAAAACTATTACCAGCAAGATATTTGGAAGTTCCATAATGAATGTCCACCTCAAGAATGTCCACTTTGCCAGGAGTCACCTGCTTGTCCAGTATGCCCACCTTGTGTTACATGTCCCACACCTACAGCTATTACGACTATAGGTAATATATATATATATATATATATATATATATATATATATATATATATATATATATATATATATATATATATATATATATATATATAATTGTTCACCCAAAAATATTTACATTAGATACTTGAGTTATTGCTATTTTACAAGTTTTCTTTAATTTAAAATTGATTAGATGGGTAACTGTTATTGTTTTTCTTTCATTATTCTTTTATTATTTTTTATTATTTTATTATTATTATATTATATTATTATTTATTTTATTATTTTATTATTAGTATTTTATTAATTTCTTTATTATTTTTATTTATTTTATTAAATATTGTTTGTTATAAAATTATTATTTATTATGTATAGTATTTACATAAGAGATGCCAAAGACTAAATTCAGGTATTAGAATTTAAATATTAATTATTTTTATCCGAAATGTGCATTAAGAATAAATAAATGTTTATTTTAATTTTTTTTAAAATAAAACGAGTGTTTTGTTAGATTTTTATGTAGGAAAAATAACAACCTGTAAAGAAATTAAATTCACCATGTGTATAGTGTATACTATCTTAAAATTTTCTGTCGGCTATTTCGGAGAAGCCCGAGCGGTCATGTTTTATAATTGATTGAAAAATAGCATTATTCAATGGCGATGATTCTTACACTTTTTGTTTAAATTTTAAATAATCTTTTATATGTATTATGTAATAATTTCTTTCATATGACCAATTTTCACAAAAAAAAATTTTATCGTTACTTTATGAAATTTGTAAAAGGTCGATAGTTTCTATAATGATAACTCGTGCCAAGCCCGAGCAGCCCAAGTGTAGGAGTCGCCTCTGATATATATATATATATATATATATATATATATATATATATATATATATATATAATATATATATATATATATATATATATATATATATATATATATATATATATATATATATATATATATATATATATATATATATATATACCATAGAAAACTTGGCAGACAGTATGCACCCAAGCTAATGGACTGTATTGTCCCCGACTTCAATGGTGTGTAACGACCCGCAGGGTGGACATCTGGGATGGAGGAAATTCCGCTTGTATTTTTCAGGAGTTCTCGCTAGTCCCTTTTCATTTTCATTTCCGCACGAGGCAGACTTTACAGACCCAGCAGCAAGGCAGTGTAATATATATATATATATATATATAATATATACATATATTCCTTTGAGTCTATATATATATATATATATATATATATATAACTATATATATATATATATATATATATATAAAAAATATATATATATATATATATATATATATATATATATATATATATATATATATATATATATATATATATATATATATATATATATATATATATAACAAATATATATATATATATATATATATATATATATATATATATATTCCTTTGAGTCAATCTACAGAACCAACCACGGCTCACAAAGAATCGGCCATGCTGAGCTGAAAAATCAGCATCATGGGTGGGTCCTGGCATGTACATATTTTGAACGTCAGGGAAAATTTGATTGGCGAAATGAATATTCAGTCAAAAAAAAGTAAATAAAATTAAATAAAATTATATCCTTACATTATAAATAGTCCTAATATTACATAACAAAATCATATATTGTAAAGAATATTTGCTTCTTGGAGATAAAAAAAAAAAAAAAAAAAAAGCAGAGTTATTACTAAAGTGGGAAGATTCAGATAAGATATGGGACAATCTTTTAGAAGGTTCTATGGACCACAAAATAGGAAAATGACGACGGCGAATAGGGTCCAGTTGGGGACAATCAATGAAGATATGTCGAACAGATTGCGGGGTATGGCGACGGCAAAATTTGCAGATGGGAGGAGGGTCCCGTGACATATAGTGACTGTGAGTGATATTAGTGTGGCCAATGCGGAGGCGTGCAAGTATCACCTCGTGTAAGCGCTTTCGTCGGTGGGAGGAAGACCACTCACCAATGTTCGGCTTTATATTTCTAAGTTTCGCTCCTCACTGATCACTCGTCCAGCACTCTTGCCAACAAGATCGAAAGCCTTGTCGGAGAGCAGTATAGTAATCAGTTGATGGGAGGCTACCTTGTCGAATGGCAACTAGGAAGTACCTGGAACAGCTCCGAAAAGAAGAGGTGGCCATTTTGGTCTCTCTATCGGCGATTTCATTGCCAGTTACCCCTACATGAGAGGGGGTCCAGCATAAAATGATTTGTTTCTTACGGAAGTGGAGCAGTGAAAGAAATTGTTGTACGGTGGTTACCATTGTGTTTTTAGAATAAGGGGTTTCAAGCGCCTGGAGGGCGCTAAGCGAATCTGAATAAATGATATAGGAGTGGTCTTGGTTAAGGATTAGAATTCGAGAAATGGTAACCATTATAGAAATTAATTCTGCCGTAAAAACTGAGGCATGAGGGGTGGAGGGTATGGGAGAGGTTGCGGTCAGGAAATACAGCAGATGTGCCCACACTGTCCCCTATTTTAGAGCCGTCAGTAAACACTGGAGTAAATTCACCGTGAACTACGGAATGAGACAGAAATGATGCCTTTAACAAGGCAGCAGGGTGGTTAGATTTGGAGAGAGAGAGAGAGAGAGAGAGAGAGAGAGAGAGAGAGAGAGAGAGAGAGAGAGAGAGAGAGAGAGAGAGAGAGAGAGAGAGAGAGAGAGAGAGAGAGAGAGAGAGAGAGAGAGAGGTCAGGGCCAAACAAATGGTGGGAGCGGGGAATAGCCAAGGTGTGCACTCTTCGTCATAAGAGAAAGGCAGCACCTTTTGTAAAGGGATATTAAGAAAATTAAGGATGTTATGAACTGTGCTTGCAAATGGCCAGTAATTAGGATTCTGAAGTATCTCCTGCAGGATCGGTGTCAGAGCAGACGGTATTGGGGTTTGAAAACGAAGATAATTTGTGCACATAATGTATTCCTTTCGATAAGAAAGTGGCATCACATTAGATTCGACTTCAAGGCTCACCCGGGGGGACGATCGGAAGGCTCCGGTGGAGATACGGATCGCTCGTTTTGGATGGGATCTAATAGGTGCAGTAGAGCAGGGAAGGTCTGACCATATACTACACAGCCATAGTCAAGTTTTGATCGGACTATGGCAATATATTGACGTAAAAGGGACTTGCGGTCAGGGCCCCAAGATTTTGAGGCAAGATGACGTAACAGTTCAAGCACACGATGACAAGTCGTTTTGAGGAGTTTAATATGCGGTGAGTATGTTAAGTGGTCATCTAGAATGAGTCCTAAGAATTTGACTTGTGAAGTTACAGGGATGGGCGAACCATATAAGGTTAGGTTCGCTGGAAGAAGGTGGCAGGTTCTTCGATTCCCTTTTTTCTTAAAAAGCACTGCTGAGGTTTTGGTGGGAGAGAAATGGAAGCCATGGGAGTTACCTCATTGTGAAATATTCTCATTAGCTAGTTGAAGTTGCCGTTCAAGAAAAGTCAATCTGGTACCGGCTATGCATAACGCAAGGTCATCAACATAGAGAAAAATTGACTGTCGCTGAGATAGAAGTAACGATCTCATTAAATCCGAGAGCTAATAGTAATACACTTAGAACACTACCCTGCGGAACGCCTTCATCCAGAGTAAAGTGACGTGACAGAATAGAAGTGCACCGAACGTAGATGGATCTATTTGGCAGAAGGTATTTAATGAAAAGAGGGAGTTGTCCACGGAAACCAAGCGAATGGAGTTTAAGGAGAATACCAGTTCTCCACGTTGTGTCATAAACTTTTTCAAGGTCAAAGAAGACACCAAGGATCATCCCACCAGTTGAGAAAGCTTCCTGGATGTCATGATCTAGTTTTAACAAAGGGTCCGCGGTTGAACGATTTTTGCGGAAATCAAACTGGAAGTTTGAAAAAACTTTGCAACTCTCCAGAACAGAGAGAAAGCGGCCTGAAACCACTTTCTCCATTAATTTAAAGGAATGACAGGTCAGCGAAATTGGTCTTTGGTTGTCCGCCAACTTCGGATCTTTCCAAGGTTTGAGGATAGGAATTACAAAAGCTGTAGTCGAAATAGAAGGAAAAGAAGATTCGATCCAGATTCTATTATACAGATTCAGCAAAAATGCTGATGCCGAGGGATGGATATGATGGAGCATGATGTACGAAATCATGTCAGGACCAAGAGCACCGTCTTTACTATTCGCCAGTGCAGTTTGATACTCTGCAAGTGTGAAAAGATGGTTATAGGTATGATCTTCCCCTTTCTCTGTTGAGAAGTCTGGCAGTGCAGTGTTAGTTCTCAATTTTTGAAAGTCTTCAGGATAGAGGAAAGAGCTCGAGTGGCTAGCAAAGCTATAACCTAGTGCATCTGCAACAGCAGCATGAGCGGATATCGTATGGGATATATCAGGCCCATAACGGATGACTGTGGGTGAGGGGTTGCTGGAGCAACGAGATATTTTCTGTGTAACTTTCCACGCTAAAGGAAGGGGAATTGTAGAGTTAACGGTCGAAAAGTAAGTTCGAAAAAATTATTTACGTGTTTGGCGATTAATTCGACGAGACCTCGCCGCAGCTGCTTTAAAAATAATCATGTTTGGGGTGGAACGTGTCCTTTGGTATCGTCTGTAGAGTTTCTTCATCTCGCGGTTAGCTTAGGACCACCAAGGGGTTGCCGTCCGCCTGCCTGCGGAAGATTGTGGAATGCAAGCTTCCGCTGCTGAGATGACAACTTGCTGGAAGAAGCGAAAAGCATCATCAACAGTCGGAAACCGGGAGAAAGTGGGATAGCTGTGGTCTGATGAAAAGGAGTCCACTCCGCTCGATCATAACGCCAGCTGGAGTTATGTTTTAATATTGGGCTTGGTACAAGCTCATTTAAAGCTATTGGGTGATGATCACTGCCATATAAATAGTCAAAGCGGGACAAGGTAAAGCGATCCATAAGGGAATAGGGGCAAAAGGAAATATCAATACAGGAAAAAGTTTGTGTATCTAAGCGTTCATATGTAGGGAGTCCTGTGTTAAGGCATCCCAGGGAAAAGGGGGTTAAAAGATTTACAAGGATCTTGGATTTAGAAGAAGTGACAGAGTGGGGTGGCGGAGGTTGAATCTTCCAGTATAACAACCGGAATAGGGAGCTGCCAGTGGCGTAACGCAAAATTGTCGGGCCCTCCCGCAAAATTTAAATTTGGGCCCCATATATATATATATATATATATATATATATATATATATATATATATATATATATATATATATATATATATATATATATATATATATATATATATATATATATATATATATATTTCTTAACATATATATATATTTATACGGTATATATATATATATATATATATATATATATATATAGTATATATATATATATATATATATATATATATATATATATATATATATATATATATATATATATATATATATATATATATATATGTATATATATATATATAAAGTATATTTCTTTTCAAACTAAATATATTTTCATGGAAAGTAGCTGGAGAGTTATGTTATCATAGGCTATATTAAGTTGGTTATACAATATACAGTTAGTTACTTTACCTGTTCTACAATATATAAATATATATATATATATATATATATATATATATATATATATATATATATATATATATATATATATATATATATATATATATATATATATATATATATATATATATATATATATATATATAATTTATTATTATAAATAGTAATAATTAACAGAAATGTTTACATGTTTACTTACTACTTCTGAAATCGCCGTTGCAGTCTTGAATTTTGTGATGAAAATGTATTAATAACCTCTCTGATGTCAATTTGTTTTGGAATGTTGCATTCTACACTTAAAATATTAAGGACAGGGTCCAATATTGGGCTCGGGCTGAGCCCAATTTTCACCCCCCCTAAAAATAAACATAAAAATCGGAATTTTCAGCCGATTTTGACCCTATAAACACCAAACTGTAGCTTTTTTTGCCCTCTAAAACGTTGTTTTCGGGTGTTTTTCTGTGTCTGTAGTCATTCTTTCAAAATTTTTAATTTTTCAAAACCCATGTTTTTGACATTTTTCGTATCAACTTCCAGAATTTTTTTCAAAATAACTTCAAACTTGAAATATGCATAGAAGTCCATTACCTACAATAGTCATATTTTTTTCGATTTTTTCAGTTTTGTGATCAGCTTTGTCCAATTTCCAAACCGACTTTTTTTTTATTTGAAAATGAAAAATTGCATTAATTTTTTTCTGTTTGTACGAAGTGAATGAAATTTTCAGGGCATATGTAGGCGGAAGAGATGCACATTTTTTACTTAGATAATTTCTTTGTATATGCATTAGTTTTGGATTTGTTCTTTTAACAAATTTTTAAAAAGAAAATTTTTATTAATTTTTTTTGAGTATACAAAAAAATTATTTAAGTAAAAAAGATCTATCTTGCCCGACTATAGAGACCCTGAAAATTTGATGTTGATCGGATGAGTAGAAAATAAATATATATCAATTTTTTACCTTTCCAACTTGATATTGATATTTTTTTTATACTTGTCCGATAAACATTAAATTTTCAGGGCTTCTATAGTCGGGCAAGATGCATCTTTTTTACTTAGATAAATTTTTTGTATACTCAAAAGAATTTTTTTGTAAAAATTTCCAAAAAAAAAAATTTTTTTTTGAGAACTTGTTCCAAGAACAAATCCAAAACTAATGCATATACAAAGAAATTATTTAAGTATAAAATGTGCATCTTTTTCGACTTAATATGCCCTGAAAACTTCATCCACTTCGCACGAACAGGAAAAAATTATCGCAATTTTTCATTTTAAAATAAAAAAAAAGTGGGTTTGGAAATTGGACAACGCTGAGCACAAAACTCAAAAAATCGAAAAAAACAAATGTGACTATTGTAAGTAATGGACCCATCTATGCATATTTCAAGTTTGAAGTCATTTCGAAAAAAATTCTGGAAGTTGATACGAAAAATGTCAAAAACATGGGTTTTGAAAAATTGAAAATTCTGAAAGAATGATTACAGTCACAGAAAAACACCCGAAAACAACGTTTTAGAGGGCAAAAAAACTACAGTTTGGTGTTTATAGGGTCAAAATCGGCTGATAATTCCGAATTTTATGTCCATTTATAGGGGAGGTGAAAATTGGGCGTAGCGCGACCCCAATATTGAATCTTCCCCTAATCTCTCCTGTGACATTGTAGAACGTGAGTACTTTTTTATCAATTATAACTTGGAAAATGTCCGCTCGGCTGTTGCCACAGTTACAGGCAAAGTCAAGAGCAGCAAACACGGTGCAAACATCTGGTATACTTATATCAATGATGTAGTTGTCAATGAATAATAAATCTACCAAATCTCTTATTAATGTTCTTGATCTAATGTCTTTCATAAGAGCCACTCGAAAGCTTTGAATTTCAGAAGGAAAGTTTTCTGTGAGATCTCTATATTCGTATAACAAAATTTCAGCTTTTTTTCTGCAATTCTTCATTTGTTGATGTTGAAAGAAATTCTGGAGTCACCGTTATAAAGAGACTAGACAAATGGTCCATACTTTCAAATCTTTTTTTAATTGGACAATAATTGTGTACAATGTTCGGTAAAATACAGCAGTTTGATAATACCTCAACGGATCTAATAAACGCTCATCCTGGACTAGCTCATTAAAATGACGTTAAGTTCTACGAACTCTATGATCTGGAAAAATGGCATCAAGACACCATTGTTGGGCAACAGCAGAAACGGTTGCCATAGTATCTTCAAAATTATTTCTTAAATGTGAAAGGCTATTAATTAAAATGTTATCAAGTACAGTAGTTGCTTTTGATAGATCAGCGTTACTGTTCTGGAGAAATTTCGAAACCAAGTTAAGAGATTCTGGTATTAATGTATGCAAAACGACCTGGAAAACAAATTCAAAATATTCCATGTGTTTTTACAATCTATTTGCCTTTGCTATTTATATATATTGTTAGTCGACACTTGAGCCAATTGGAATAAAACTGAAACCACGGGCACGGGCCCCCACATGCACCGGGCCCTCCCGCATTGCAGGCCTTGCGGTCCTGTAAGTTACGCCACTGGGAGCTGCTTAAAAAGATCAGCTAGGTTGACCTTAATAAATTCACTACTCGGAGCAAAGTAGAACGAGCAGATAGTAAGGTCGGTGGATAAGTGAATTCATGCTGCTACTGCACGAAGTTTAGTTTGGAGAGAGACTGGAGAATAGGGGACAGATTTGTGAATAAGTATTCCTGCACCTCCCCTATCATTGTCACCTCTTTCTATAGAAGTTAGCGGTGATTCATATTCGGACGGTTGAAAGAAGTCAAAGATCTTGTAAACATATACACTTTGGTGTACATATGTTTATTAGTTGAACAAGTTCTTCGAAATTAGAGTGGTAGCCACGACAATTCCATTGAAGGAAAGTGGCCATGCTGAGTTGTTATAAATATTAAGATGATGGTCTTTTTGAGGCAATTGTCTCTATGTGACTAGGGGTTGTGTTGGAGGTGGGATCAGATGGAGAGGAAAGGCTGAGACGTGGATCTCGACGAGGAAGGGCAACATATCCTGGTGGTAACGAATAATCATACAACGGAGATTTAGGTTGTATGACCGCTTTTGGGAAGGAGTTTTCAGTAGTATTTGGTGAAGAGGCTTCGCCATGAATGCGAGAAAAATTGAGTTCAACCAAGTCCAAATTATTGTGTGGATTTGGTTGGTCGTTGGAAGAGCAACCTGAAATGCTCATGTTTGTTAATGGGAGCGTTATCAGTATCTGCCAAGCAAGCAGATTCAGAAATATGTGAGGGATATGGAGTTGTCTCCACGGAAATGGGGAAGGAAGGTGTCACTGGAATGTGTTGGGGTTACGAAAATGGGATTCAATGTTGGATTGACAAGGTCCGATACTGGAGATTTTGCCAGTAATTCATCATACGAGTGATTTTGGGAGATTGGACAATTTGATTTAAGAATGGGGACCTCTGGGTCTCCTTTCATGCCTCCGACAGATCCAGAATGCTTAGAGCGTTTGCGACGCTTACGTTGAATAGTTTTCCATCCGCCTTTCTCGGAAGTGAAGGAAGCCTTAGAAAGAGAATGGGTCATCACGTCAAACTTCAATTGGGAGCTGTTATTCATTTCATCCGCTAGGGTATAGAATCCCTTGGGGAGTGCTGAGATAGGAAATTTGGAAGAAGAGTTATAGGAAGATTCAGAAAAGCTAGAATTATCCTGCAGGATATTAGAGGGTTGATTGGTAGATTGTCCGATAGCTGTGATTGTTTGAGTACAATCTATTGAAGCCATTGCTTTTGTCTCTGGAATAGACTTATGGTGAGGTCTCTTCTGGGTTGCATTTTTTACGTCTGGGGTTAATGTGTTTTTGTTTAGAAATTTGGATGCTCTGTATTTTAACGAATAATCTTTAACTTGCCTATTATTCTTTTTTCTTTGTGTTTAGGATCATCTTTTTCAGGAGTTTGAGTAATAGTGGGAGGCAAATTAAGGGACAGAGAGACAGTCCTCTTGGAGGACCTATTGGGTAGGTATGGGACAGTGTGTCTTGGCAGGAGATGCTTTCCATGTTTTGTGCTGGATGAACCAGCTTAGATTCATTGCTGGATTGTTGAGAGCTAGTACTCGGGATAGGGTTGTTGATGGCTTTTTAGGGCGGGAGATTGGATCAAGGACTGCTTTTGTACTGTTTGAGAAGTCGGTAGTGTGGGAAATTCAGGTAGAAAGGTTGCAGTAACTACCTGAGTTTCACTGGGATTTAGGAGAGGAGTTCTGTTAGGATGGAGTTGTGTTGGCGGATTAACACGCGAAGGCATGGGGCAGCTATAATTGTGGAGTAAGATTGACTTTGAATTGTCTGATATTTTTCATTGAGCTGGCGTATAGCATCTCTCCTGCTCAATTCATGTATGGTACATAACTCCAAAATCTCCTGTTCAAACAGGTAAGACGGGCATTTGAAGGAAGAAGCCCTGTGGGGTCCTCCACAGTTTCTACAGTTGGGGGTATTTTCACAGGGAGTGTGAAATAATTCTCCGCAGATTGGGCATATATCATCGGGTCCCCTACAATATTTTCGGGGATGACCAAACCGTTGACATCTGAAGCAACGTCTGGGTCGAGGGATAAACGTGCGAACACTATGACTTGTGAACCATATTTTCAACTTTGTGGGTGGATGAGAGATATTAAAGGTCAGCAGTAAACGAGCATTTGGGGTGTCAGGCGAGTCCTGACGAGGGGAAATCTGTAAATGCTTGTAACGGAAAATTTTTTGTGCTGGAGATTTCTCATAATGACAGCAGTATCTTCGTCTTTCTGTTCATAACAATAAATAATGCCTTGAGATGTTTCTTATTTCATCAGGAGTAGAAATAAGGGGAATATTTGCGACAGACGGTAGGGATGACAGAATGGAATTTTTTTTCGGTTAGCAGCTTTTACGAGAATGGACCCATTTCTCATTAATATGACTGGAGGGTCTTCAACTCCTAAAACTTTTTCAAGTGTATCACTGAGAAGAATGGTTCTGTGTTCAGTGAGAGCTTTGGAGGTAGTGGATCGCTGTATGTGATATATCGGGAATGATGTGTCTGCTGGCATTCCTGGAGGGGGTGCAGTATATGGAGTAAACGACTGAGAACGACTATGACAAGGGGCACCTTTTTGGGATTACCCTGACCATTTGGGCACCTGGAGTCTTAGAGGCATACCAGCCGACGAATAGCTGAAATAATGCAAAGGACCCTCAGGAGTAGGAGAAGGAAGTAAAACACAGGTACCTGCTGGTCTAGAAGTAGTAAGGACCACAGTAGGGTCAGGCTGGGAACCTGACAGATGGTAACTGTTGTTGTTGATTTTAAACTCACTTTGGTTTAAAAATGTTTTTTCTTTTAATAACTTTTCCATAAAAATTTAACCTCAAACTTCATCTCCATGGATGAGCAGTAATGACAATAAAGCAAACGAAACATAAAAGTGAATAACAGAATGGGCTGGGAAGGCGTACATTTCATAAGGAAGGGTAATACTTCTCCCCACAATAGGTTACAGTCCAGAGACCCATAAAACCTCCCTTACCCCACCCTGTAGGGTAGGCTGTGGATGTAGCCTCGTGAAGATCCCCCCGGAACTCTAAACCGGTTTACCCCCTGTGTACCACATGGAACCTATATATTTATAAGTAGAGAGCGAGAATATACACAAAATATGTATATATATATATATATATATATATATATATATATATATATATATATATATATATATATATATATATATATATATATATATACTATATTCTCTATATATATATATATATATATATACATATATACAAAGGTGGGCATTAACGCGTTAAAGCGTTAATCCGTTAATTAATTCGTTAATTTTTTCGTTAACTTTTAACGCTTTCGTTAATTTCGAAAAGAAGAAACGGACTATTAACGAGTTACATTTGTGAATTAACGTTAACGAGTTAAAATTTTCCCCTACATTCGTTAACCGTTACCTTAATTTACGAGTTTATAAAATATTTGCTGTTATATCTACTCATCCAAATACTGAGGTCCTCTATTTAGGGGATTTCAATGTACACAACACTGAATGGTTGGGGTCCTCTCATACTGATTTAGGTGGGGAGGAGGCCGAATCATTCAGCATTCTCAACGATCTGGAGCAACTAATTAAAGAACCAACACATTCCGGATCGTCCCAACCAATTCTTGAACACACTTGACCTATGTTTCACCACTAGTCCTTCTCTTTATAAATACACCACCTTCGCTCCTATTGGTAAATCTGACCACAACCTTATATCTCTTAATTTTATTACTTTCTCTCCAACAGCTCCATCCTGCCCTACGCCTTCTTTCTGGCACTTTGATCAGGCCGATTGGGGGGCTTTGTGCTGCTTCTACGCTAACTATAATTGGAGTGACTGGTTTTCCTCTGGTGACGCTTCGGCTTCTGCCGACAAGGTGGGAACTGTAATCGTTGATGGGATGAGCAGGTTCATTCCTTCTTCGACTAAATCTTTCTCTCCTCATAATCCATGGTTCGATCGTAATTGTTCTCTGACCATTCAGGCTAGAGACAGTGCGTATCAGGGGTGGAAAAATTCTCGTTCTCCTATCACTCTTGCTAATTTTCATTCAGCTAGAAATCGTTGCAGGGATACTCTTCGACGAGCAAAGCGGGCTTTCATCAAACGAAAGTGCGCTAACCTCCTTGGTTCTCCTACTGACAAATCTTTCTGGCCTCTTGCCAAAAACATCTCCAACAACTTCTGTAAATCTACCTTTCCTCCTCTTATTCGATCTGATGGTTCTGTTGCTAACTCTCCAACTGAAAAGGCCAATCTCTTCGGCCTCCTATTTTCCTCTAACTCAACCCTGGACGATTCTGGCATTCCTCTTCCTCCTCCTTCTCTTCTCAGGTGTCCTATGCCTTTGCCTGAGATTACATTTGATTGGGTGCATGGGCTCCTGAAATCTATGAACGTTAGGAAGGCGGGTGGCCCGGATAGCATTCCTCCCCGAGTTTTGAGGGAGTGTGCTTCCGTGCTGGCCCCCCCTCGTTCAACTATATTCTCTATGTCTCCAATACTAGCACTTTCCTCAGTGTTGGAAACGAGCGTATGTCCAACCTATTCCGAAAAAGCCGCTTTGATCTTTCTAACTATCGCCCTATAGCTCTAACCTGTATTCTATCTAAGATCTTTGAAACCCTTCTCAACTCTCATTTCTTAGACCATCTGGAATCTCATTCCCTTCTTTCCGATCGCCAGTACGGCTTTCGACGCTCGAGGTCTACTGGTGATATACTTTCCTATCTAACAGATTTATGGTTTTCCACCCTTAAAAATTACGGGGAGACTTGCGTGGTGGTGCTAGACATATCCAAAGCATTTGACCGAGTATGGCACGCGTCACTGCTCTCCAAGCTCCCTTCCTTTGGGTTTCCTCTTGTCGTTACTATTCATGTATTGCTTCCTTTCAAATCGCTCAATATCGGCTGTTGTTGATGGGGCGACTTCTTCTTCTTTTCTGTCAATAGTGGTGTTCCTCAGGGTTCTGTCTTATCTCCTACTTTATTCTTGCTTTTCATTAATGATCTTCTCGTCTGCACATCTAACTCTATCCACTCATATGCCGATGACTCGACCCTTCATTCTTCAACTCATTTCAATTCTGCTCCTTCTCTTACTTCTAGAATTGCCTCTCGTCTTAATCTTTCCAATTCCATTCTCGCTGATCTGGATAGAATTTCCGGGTGGGGTCGTCTTAACCTTGTGAAATTTAATTCTTTAAAAACTCAACTTCTACAAATCTCCCTCTCTAAGACACCTTCTAACTTTCCTATCTCTTTCGACGGTTCTCTCGTCTCTCCTGTTGACAATATAAACATCCTTGGCCTTAACATAAACAAAAAAATGTCTTGGAAACCTCACATCACAACGGTTGCTAGGGCGGCCTCAAAGAAACTGGGAGTTCTGTTTAGACTGAGACTTTTTTCCTCTTCTCAGTTGCTCCAGCTATACAAGGGCCTCATCCGCCCTTGTATGGAGTACTGCTCTCATATCTGGGGGGCTCAGGTTTCACCCGGCTTTTGGATAGGGTAGAGTCAAAGGCAAAAAGACTTATAAACTGTCCTGTTCTTTCTAGTTCACTTGACCCTCTATCTTTGCGGCGCGATGTTGGTGCTTTATCTCTTTTCTATAGGTACCGTGGCGGCAAGTGCTCGAGGGAACTTTCCACTCGCGTGCCACCACCTTTAAGACGCCCTCGTAGCACAAGGGGTGCTGTGTCGGCACATGAGTTTTGTGTTGATATTAACAACTCCAGACTAGTTCGCTGCGGTGCCTCCTTCTTTCCTGCCACCTCTGTTCTGTGGAATTCTCTTCCATCTTCTGTGTTTTCCTACTCAATTTGATCTCCCTCACTTTAAAGCCCGCGTCTGTGCTCATCTGCGTTAGTTGAAATTTTGTTGAGTGTAACACCCCCTCCTTGAATAGGGCTTTGCCCGTGAGCGGTGGTGATAACTGTAAAAAAAAAAAAAAAAAAAAAAAAAAAAAAAAAAAAAAATTTAATTTAATTGTATTAGATTCGATTTCGATAAACTTTTTTTTCAAAAATTTCCTAAACGCTCTTCTCAATGGCTCAAAATGTGTTTATTCTTACACGGTTATCATCCCGTTTAGAAATGTTTATGTTTTTCTTTTTTGTATTCTCATTTCTTATTGGTTCTCTGAAGAAATAAAAGAGATAGTGACTGTTGCCCGTTCAATGAGTCATTAACTTCTTTCGTTAGTTACTTGAACTTGCTTCTTTTGCGACTAGTGAAAAATATAAGAACTAGGCCTCATAAGCGTTGTAATTTATAAAAAATATACATATTTGTATTAAAATTCTAAGTTGGCATATCCTATTATTTTTACAATAATATGCTACTCGGGTGTCCGTAAAGAATGTCCCAGTTTCGTCTTTATTATAACGGTCATTGAACAGGCTTTTCCACTATGTTCAATGTGCTCCCTCTGTTATAGGGGACACATCCAGCCGATAATCCAATTCCTCCCACATTGGTTAACAGATCCGGCGTAATGGACGCAACGGCGTGTTCAATTCTGTGTTTCAACTCTGGCATATCATTGGGCAGCCCCATAGGAAGAAATCGCATGGCGTTAGGGTCGAGGACCGGGAATAGATATATAGAGCTCTGTCGTCTGGACCATTACGACCAATCCAATGATCTGGGAGTACGTCGTTCAACCACGCTCGCACTATGTGACTCCAATGTGGAGGGGCTCCATCTTGCTGCCATATAAAGTTTACCGCTTCATCCTCTAATAATTGTGGAAAGAGCCATTGTTTTATCCTCTAGATAGGCGACCCCTGTTACTGTTGCTTCTGCGAAAAAGAAGGTCCGTAGACCTGGCGTCGGGATATGGCGCAGAAAAAGTTAACCTTTGGGGAATCACGTTCGTGTTCTACAAGTTCATGCGGATTTTCAGACCCCAGATACAAACATTATGGACATTCACCTTACCCCTGAGATGAAAGGTGGACTCATCGCTAAACACTCCACGATCTAGAAGGTCATCGTCTCGTACTAACACTGCACAGGCAAAGGTAAACCGTAGAGCATAGTCGTCGAGCTTTAAAGCATGTACAAACTGCAACCAGTATGCACGCATGTGTAAACGTTTCCTTAACACCTTCCACACCGTTGTTTTTGGCACCTGCAGTTCGTGACTTGCTCTCCGAACGGATTTCTTAGGACTATGAAGGAACGAGGCCCTGATACGGTCCACATCCTGTACAGTCACTTTGGGCCGTCCTGTACTTTTGCCTTTACAAAGACATCCATTAGTTGCAAATTGCCTATACCATCGGCGAATGTTTTTGCCACATGGAGGATCACATTGGAACCGTAAACGATACGCACGTTGAACCGTAATTACAGATTCACACTTAGCAAATTGTAGAACACAGAAAGCTTTACGCTCAGGACTCGCCATTGTCAGTATGTGGCGCCACGCACTAGAGAAGACTAC
>JABUQX010029896.1:80000-86608 GCA_015478945.1 Trachelipus rathkii
ATATATATATATATATATATATATATATATAATATATATATATATATATATATATAAAGATATATATATCTATCCATCTCAACTATCTACATATCTATATATATATATATATAATATATATAACATATATAATAATATATATATATATATATATCTCTACTCTCTCTATATATATATATATATATATATATATATATATATAACAATATATATATATAGAAGAAAATGATATTCTTGCGTTTTTGAGCGTTGGCAACTTTTCAAAATGCAAAGATGAGGTCATTTGGAATATAATCTATGTGTGGGATAAGGATGAATCCGTGTAATTTTCAAGTCTGTAGGATGTATATGGAGGGGGGTCACCCCCGAGAGCGTACGCCTTTGTTGCTTGATCTGCGTGGGTGAGTTTAGGCCTAACGAGCGTTTGGGCGACCGAGCACTTGGAGGTCAAACGACCGAAGGTCTGTTTGACCGACAGACACAGACAGAGCGCGCGTGCGCATACACAAACACATTATTATTATTGTGTGTGTGTTATTATTACATTCGAAAGTGAGTCCCCGAGATCACTTCTGGTTGTGTTTTAAACTACTTTGCGCCTGCGTCCGCGACTTCCAGTCACTGCACGCACCACGCACCGCCCCCGCACCGCGCCGCCGGCCGTCACGCATATCTATATGGTTAAATTATCTATTGTCGGTAAAATTTGAAATTGATATTAGATGGTGGTACCCTATTCGTATACAGATTAAACGTCCCCCTGGGTCCTCGAAAGGGACCCCACCTTTAAAAATCAGGAGTGTTCATGTGGTAAACATTTGGTGAGAGGATTCAGAATTGAGTTTCTAGAAAGATGGTATATGAATCCCCAGTGGGTTGGCTCCGGCACCGGTGCTGGAGCCACTGCCGTGCCGTGTTAATAACCGTCATGCAACGCAATCTTGTTTATCCCGTTTTTCAAGATCGTATGAGAGTTCGAATATGATGGTTATGAGTCCATGTGGGGTGTCTAGGACCCCCATTGAGGGGGGGTCCCTGACTGAAAAAACAAAGTGCAAAAAACAAAAGGAGGAAGAAGAAGGATGAAGATGAATAAGAAAGGCAAAAGAGTCCCCACGACTCAGAAGAGTGCGAAGGTGATAGCCGCACCGGTGCTGGCGCTCGGTGCGATGCCGGGATATTAATGTGGTACCGTGATACAATGTTGGTGTACCCATATATATATATGCTATTGGGTCTGTAGATTTCGAAAATAATGGTTTCAGAACCATCAAGAAATAAAAAATAAATAAATAAATAAATAAATAAATAAAAATTTCTTACACTTTTATGTTTATAACTTACAAATTTACGTTTTTACATACCCTAAAGCAGTAAATCACTAAATCAAACCACCATCCAACCAGCATCCAACCTCCCTCCTGACCATCTATGATCTATTGATTAGAGTCACATTTCGAGTATTGGCGTTTTACTTACCTAAGCAGTAAATCACTAATCAAGCCTCATCCATCTACCTTCCTGTCACCCTCCTGACCATCTATGATCTCTACTGATCTATTGATTAAGGTCATATTTTTACTAAAGAATTGTAACGTTTTACACCCTAAAGCAGTAAATCACTAAATCAAACACCATCCATCTACCTTCCCGTCACCTTCCTAACCATCATTGATCTATTGATCTATTGATTAAGGTCACATTTTGAGTATCATTTTGGATAAAAATAACATAAAATCAAGTTCTTTATACAAAGATCAAACAATATGTGCTGAAACATATCAAGGTTTTCACATTAATAAAGATTACTCCAGCATCATCGACCTTAGAAACTAATGTACAACAAGCAAACTTAGCTTCCCATCTTGGAACAGATGAAATGGTTAACGTTAACAAGGTTTCACACTTAACACCCATTTGAAGTAACTAACTTGGTATGCAAAACGTAACTTATTCTTACTTTTTCAAGCATGACTCTAACATATTAACATTAATCTTACACTAACACAGTAACATTTAGCAAAAATTTATCACAACGTTGGTTAATTATCATACAGACCATAGTATGCTAACATAATAAAGTTTCCACATTAAAAAAGCTAACATATCAACTGAACTAAAGAAAATAATGCCAAAAGACAAACATAACATACATCTTAAGCAGGAATAAGCAATCCAACAGTAACAAGGTTCACACTTAACTTTCAGTAAGCAGCTAACATGGTGTGCAAACGTAACTTATTCTTACTTTTTTTCAAGCATAACTCTAGCTATTGGTGTTAATCTTACATTAACATAGTAATATTTAACAAAAATTTAGCATAACTTACCTAATCTCCATATAGCCACTTAATGGGTAAGGGCGAAGCAAAGTAAAGTTGGTAGATGGTACGACTTTACATATTTAGGTGATATGCGTGAAAAGTGAAATTAGTCGGTGACAAGGCATCTACTTTCCTTTAGCTATCATGAAAAGGTTGCCTTGTCACCGGACTACTGAAATGACCCTTCCAAGCGTCTCGTCATCTCTTTCACCGCCATATTGTGCAGCCACATATCCCTGCCCTTTGATGTTTGTGTATTTCCGAGTCCAGATGACTGATTCACGCCAAAAGTGAAATTGATTTCCAATCCTCATGCAGATCTATCATGGTCAAATCTTGTGTACTAGCATCATTACGAAGCTTTGTTACAACAAACCAAATGTTTCACATTAATAAAGCTAACATAGCATCATATGAACTAGGAAGAAAATAATGTGCAACGACAAACTAACATCACGCCCTAATAAACTGTTAACATTAACAAAAGTTCCCACATAGTCAAGCCAGTCGAACATGGGAGAGTAAAACAGGTTTCGTATTTTTATAACATATCAATTTTCATTAGCAGTGCGTTATATAAATACATAAAAAACATATAAATACATAAAATATTGTTATTTTAATATTAATTCATTGATCAGCGAACATAGGATTCAAGTTGAGTACGTTCTATATATCTCTCTCTAAGATTCAATACCCTTTGAAAGAATGTAAGTATAAATGTCTTCTGCAACACTAAACCATTTCGGCATATGTGTCGATTCAACAGCACTCTATTCTCTCGCCTGAGAGAGAAGTAAACTCATCAAAGCTGATAGTTATTAAAGCATTCTGTATACCGCATTATATGGGAAACCACATGTTTCGGTGTAAATATCTTCGTAGATTACACCGTGAGCTATACGTATTAAGTCGTCGAGTATGTCAACATCGTTAGATGCGATGTTAATTCGTTTTTATTTTAAAATGATGTAATATTTTCAGGTGTTCAAACTGTGAAACCTATACATGTGCGATAGAAGGTTACACAATCGATGGGTTTCCAATAATTGCGTACATCAAGGGTTTCAATATTGTCACACGACGAGAACACCACTTCTATTCTATTAGAACCACATATGTTGTCTTTCCAGTTAGATATTTCACTAAGCGTTGATCTTTCGGATAACAAACACTTATCCTCTACCCATGCAGCAACGATGTCGATAATCTTCCATGGACCATCCCAGCACGAAACGAATAAAGGTCTGATGGCTGAGCTACTTTGGCGTGCAAAACTGCAACGTGGCTGACTGCTGCATTTGGTTTACGCTTAAATATAAATGACACATCATTGGAAATCGAAACTTCTCGTGAAGATATCAAAGCAACAGATGTAGAGATTGCGAGAAAATGTCATCGTGTCAGTACAGTGAAAAAATGACCTACTGACGGAAATCGTATGCGTAAATAACCCTTATAGTGACCAGATTCTTTCTTTCAGCCAATCAGAAGAAAGTAAACAAGAATACCACAACGCACAAACGAACCACATCTTCAAAAGGGTATATATTCTCGGTAGACACAGCAACAAAAACAACAATAGCAACAAACACTTAGCAACAGCAACTTTAACAATAACATGGTACGAATAGTTCTTTCATATATACCAGCAACGTATATACTAACTGTAACGTTAACCATTAATAATAACGCATTGCCAAGAGACTTCAAGAATATATTTGGCGCAATAACAAAATCTAACATCTTGGGCAGAATAAACCAGCTAAGCATTAACGAAAGTTCCTTAGCAACGGCAGATAAAGGTACTGGCACGGCATATGCAAACGTAACCCTGGCTATGGACACTTAAACATATCTCTAACACATCATTGTTAATTTTACATTAACATTTAGGTTTATCAACATTGGAGTATCTTGCAAGCAGCAAGCAATAGTAAAACCAGGGAATATTTTAGGCTTATCTCTTTTTAGGCTACGCCCCCCTTTTTCAGAAATTTCTTGAAACATGAAAATGATTTTTTTATGCTTTAACCATTTACATAAAGTGATGCAATCTTATTATATTTATTAAACAAACTGGTAAATCTGGCAACTGCTCACACAGAGGTGATTTGACAGAACTGTATAGACTTGGGAGCTGAGTTATATATAAATCAGTGAGCTACTCGATGGGGTATTCATAATCATAGCAAAGGTCTAGGGCAAACCTAACATTATTCAACAAAAAACTTAATGTGATAAGATTATGGTCTCTGGTTGGGGCGACTGGTAGATCGAAACCATCTTCTCATATTTTACAAACCTTAACGTATGAATAAACAGTCAACATTATCAAAGTACACAAAAGTAACCAATCTATCAAAGATACCTGGCATCTTGAACTACCGAATTGTTTACTCTCATCATCAAGTATCACTCATCTCAGAAGTATACAACATCATTTTGAACTATGAATAAACGTAGACATTAGCAAATTCTGGGGAAACCTAACATTACTCAACAAAAATCTTAACCTAAGCCCTCGTTTCTAACACATCATCGTCGTTAACACAGTAATATCTTACAAAACTCATCGCATTTCTCTAGTAAATCAGTGTTAATTTCATCTAGTAATATCTAACATAACGTACCTAACTTACGAAGATAGCAGCTTTCATTAGTAGAGTATCTGTAGCCTTTACCACCTCCCGAGAAAACCTTAGTGGGATCCGCCCTTGAAGGGTGAATCCCGGAGGGTCACCCAAAGGGTGTAAGTGGGCATTACCCATCCGAAGGAGGGTAAGGCCTCAACCCATCCTACTTCAGAAAATATCAATTCAAAACTGGTAGATTTGTCAACAGCGCATCATACAGATTCGATTTGATAGCACTGTAAGCACTGTGTAAGCGCTACTTGGAGATCACCCCAGAGAGATGCGCGAAGATCCATCTCGGGTACCCTGAAGGGTGTAAGCGGTTACATAAGGGCCATATTGGACACCGTGGGCAAAATTTGCTGATTTTACCATGCCTTGACCTTTTCTGACCGCGACGTTTGTTTCCTGAGGTGATTTTACCTGTCCCTTGACCTTTTTGTGTGACCTTTCATTTGACCTTTTTGAGCTCAATTTTTACCTGTATGACCTTTTTGGCCTTCCTTTTGGGCCTTGACCTTTTTCGACCTTGTTGGTCTTCCGCTGGTCAATTACATTAATTTTTGCCTACCCTTGTCCTTTTAGGGGAAGTCGATTTTTGAGAACCCTAATTTTTTGAGAACCTAATTTTTTTTGAGAACCCTAATTTTGAGAACCTAATTTTTTGAGAACCTAATTTTTTTGTAGCCTAATTTTTGGCAGCCTAATTTTTAGCACGCTTTCGAAAGGTGTATAGCTGAACCATTAAACTTAACCGTTATGTAATACCTATTTTACGACCCTATGGTTTTCTCGACCGTGGGCCATTTTTGACCACGGTAATTTTTGTTTAGGGGCATAGCCCTATTTTTGATGTCTTTACCTTTGTTTGACCACCTTGCCAGATACCATGGGTCAATTTTGTTCGACCGTGGGCCATTTTTCCACGGTAATTTTCGATCTTCCTTTAGGGGCTTAGCCCTGTTTTGATGTCTTAACCTTCTTTCGGCCTTGACCTTGCCAAATACCATGGGTCAATTTTGGCCCGCTTTTTGGCTACACTTTGGTCTTCCATGGGTCAAATTTGGCCCACCCTAATTTTCGACCAACCTTTGGTCTTCCATTTCGACCAACCGTTTGGTCTTCCATGGGTCATTTTTGCACATTTTCACCAACCCTTTGTTATTCCCATGGTCATTTTGGCCCACACAGTATTTAGGCTTTATTTGGGGGCTTGCTTCTATTTTAATCTCTTTGCTGTTTGACCAGTATTTCGGTTTTTACCTTGCCATATACCAGGGGTCAAATTTGACCCACGGTAATTTTTTGTCCTTCCTTTACGGACTTAACCCTTTTTCTGATGTCTTAACCTTGTTTGACGATATTTCGTCCTTAACCTTGCCATATACCATGGGTCAATTTTGACCCACGCTAACTTGATGGCTTTGATGGTTCCCAATTTGTCCAGTTGATATTCCGTTCTTCTTCACATATTAAACGCATTTTTCTTTTCACAACTTTTTTAAAACTCGAAGCTACACGGAGTGGCTTCTAAACATAGTCCATCATTCACACCTTCTCCTGAGGAAGGGTTATATTAATTATATATATATATATATATATATATATATATATATGTATATATATATATATATATATATATATATAT
>JABUQX010029897.1:2500-10000 GCA_015478945.1 Trachelipus rathkii
CCTAATTAAATTTCCGATTGCAATCTAAACAAGTAGAACAACACTCCCAAAATATGTTGTGGAATCACTTACAATAAGGTCTTTTCACGAAAATATTAGAAACTACTTAGCTCTAAAATACTAAAGAGAACATCCCTATTTTATGAATGTTTTATTTATACATAAAATAATGACTATTATTATTATTATTATTATTATTATTATTATTATTATTATTATTATTATTATTTATTTTATTATTATTATTATTATTATTATTATTATTATTATTATTATTATTATTATTATTATTATTATTATTATTATTATTATTATTAATTTTGGTCTCAAAGGACACAACATTGTGTTGCACTTCAGATGCTAGGGAAATTACTTTGTTTATATATTATATTGGTATATTGAAATTGTAAAATATTGGAGTATATAATATAAAACTGTATATGATCTTGTTATTAAATGAATAAATTATAACATCTCTATTTTGAATAAAAATTTTGAATTTGACTTTTTTTTATTATTATTATTATTATTATTATTATTATTATTATTGTCTATTATTTATTATTATTATTGATGATCGTTATCTATTAAAATATAATTCTTTATAAGTTATTATTATTACCTTTATTAATTAATTATTATTAATTATTTTTTTTTTTTTTTTTTTTTTTTTTTTTTTTTTTTTTTTTTTTTTTTTTTTTTTTTTTTTTTTTTTTTTTTTTTTTTTAATATGTGGTATTGTAATTTTAATACAGTTAATATTGCTATCAGAAAGGAAGAGGCATTATTATTGTTGTTGTTTGAAATATATCTTTCAGTAAGTAACAATTATGAAATATAAGAAAAGCAATTGTTATATTCGGGGCTCAAAGGACACAACACTGTGTTGCAATTATTAGTCCCATTTCAGATACTAAGGAAATCACCTCCTGTTATATTTAAATATTGGTATATTGAAATTATAAAATATTGAACTATATAATATAAACTGTATTTGATCCATGTCATTGAATGATTAAATTGTAATTTCTTTATTTTGAATCAAAATTTTTGAATTGAATTTGAATTATTATTATTATTTTTGCTTTTACAATGCATCAACACATAGGAAGAATAATATCTCTAAAAAAATTGATTCCTATTAAAATTGGGGAAAATAATGGTACAGCATCGTTTTAGATGAAAAATTACAAAATACAATATGAAAATAAAATAAATAATAAAAAACTGAGTTTACAAAGTCTTAATTTTTGGGTCAATAATAGAGTAATATCACCGTCAACATAAAACTCTTTATTTTTTTCAATAATTTTTATCATTTTTCATTTAATAAGCAATGTGTTAAAATTTTCATTCATAACAATGATCAAGATACTTTTGTTTTTAGTTACCTTTCCCAAAAATAATAATAATAATAATAATAATAATAATAATAATAATAATAATAATAATAATAATAATATAATAATAATAATATTACATTAACATTAACATTAACACTAGCATTAACACTAACACTAACATTAAAAATAACAATAACAATAATAATAATGATAATGATAATGATAATGATAATGATAATGATAATTAAATAAGAAAATCAATCATATATATATATATATATTATATATATATCATAATATATAATATAGTATATATATATATATATATTAATATTATATATATATATATATATATATATATTCTATCATTATATTATATATATATATATATAATTGCAAATTTTTCATCGTTAATTTAAACAAAAAAAGTTTTTAGAACTGAAATTGCTGAAGCGAATTTGATAATGTATTTAATTTTAGAAATTAATATTTGAAATCGGAACTCGTGTATGATTTTTTTTATTGCAGTGCTTGACATATTTCTCTTGCAGATTCATTTATTTTTAAATGTAATGTAATGACCTGAGCTGATTAGACTTTTCGTAATGACCTCTACTGATCAGACCTCCTTTAATAACTTCTAATGATAAGAGCTCCTTTAATGACATCTGCTGATAAGGCGTCCTTTAATTACATCTATTGATAAAGTCTGAGATAAGAAAATATTTTTCTCATACCAAATTCATATATTCTTAAATGTCATGTAATAATTACCTTAACTGACAAGACCTCCTTTAATGACATCTTCTGATAAGACCTCCTTTAATGACCTCTACTGATAAAGTCTGAGATAGGAAAATATTTTTCTCATACAAATTCATATGTTCTTAAATATTATGTAATTAACTTAACTGATAAGACCTCCTTTAATGACATCTTCTGATAAGACCTCCTTTAATGACCTCTGCTGATAAAGTCTGAGATAAGAAACAATTTTTCCTTTTTCATTTATTCTTACGTCATGTAATTACCTTAACTGATAAGGCCTCCTTTAATGACCCCTACTGATAAGACTTCCTTTAATGACACCTTCTGATAAGATCTCCTTTAATGACCTCTATTGATAAAGTCTGAGATCAGATACAATTTTGTCTTTAGAATGTTAGAGTTGATAACTGATGTTGGAGAGTTGAGAGGTTTAACGTTTCAGGTGAAAGTCCTTTTTTTCTTTTACAAACCTTTAATCTTTTTAAGTCACTTTCAAGTATTATTAAATATTAAGATAAATATTAATTATAAAACATATAATAAGCGAAAATATGGAAATTATAAAATGAAAAAACATAAAAAAAAATTGAAAATAAAGAAAAAAGAAAGAAAAAGTTTCAAAAATATTTAAGCAAGAAAAATAAAAGTAAAATAAATATATTAATAAATTGGTTTATTTATTTAGTTTACGGATTAATTTATTTGTTTATTCATTGATTAAGCAATGAATAAAAAATAAATAATGAGAAAAATATTAATAAACACTTAAAATCTAAAAAACATTACAAAACCGTGAATTGTCATTAGCAAAATATAAATAAAATTAAATAAAAAAAATCATAAAAAAAATTGTTTAATTATATAAATATCTACAAATTTTTAACTTCATTAATTCGTATTAATTAATAAAATTGATGATGGAAAGTAATTATTTTTTTAATAAATTGATATACTAATTAAAATGTCTAAAAAATTAATGAATTGACAGTTTATTAAAATTTGAATTTGAATGGAAGGTTTATTGAAATAATTTCGAAATAAAAACCAAAATATTTTTTTAATATTAAATTTAATGCCTCTTGGACACGGATGAATATATCTAATTATGAAAAAATTATTATAAATGTATTCACATTTCAATAAATCAAAAACAGGTCAAATCTCTCTAGTCTGCAACACCATTAGATTTTTTTTATATACAGATTAAGATATAAGATATATATATATATATATATCATATATATATATTTTATATAAATTTATCATATATAATATATAATATATTATACAGAACATCATATATATATAAATATATAAGGTATATATATATATATATTTATATAAAAATATATATAATATATATATATATATATATATATATATATATATATATATATATATATATATATATATATATATATATATATATATATATATATATTATATATATTTCTATAAAAAAAAATAATTCTTATATAATTAAATACATTGTAAACTAAAGGGTTATATTAAGTATATGTAATATATATATATTATATATATTTATATATAAGATATATGCTTCTAAAAGCAAAACTGATTCTTATCTAAAACTTTCTCCGTCGAGATCATTTACCTGATTTTTCATCAGTCATTACAAAAGTTCTATCAACGAGAAACAACAAAGTAGGCTGAACACTATAATAAATAAATGTAATCACAATACTGTTCTAAGTCCGATTGAGAAATTCAAAAAATTGAGTTTGTTACAGAAAGAACTTTATTTTTTATAAAAATTTTAATTAAAATTTTTCTTTTCATGCAAAGATTTATTCATTTCTAAAATATGCAAATAAATTTAGTAAAGTAAATAAAGTTAGTTCCTGTTAATGCCTCCAGAAAATTTAACTTGTGAGGTTTTGGATGTAATGTTTATGGGGGGGGGGTGAATGTCATATGTGTATCGAATGTCAATCCTAAGATAGTTGGTTGTCTATTACGAAGGAGTCTAAAATTTTAAAAGATGAATTGTTGGATATTTATGTGATCCTCTTTTTACTGGTATGAATAATGTAATTGAGGATTTTTGGGGCGAGGCTGACATTTTTTAAATGTCAGCCACTGTTCCAGTTGTCCTATATAATGTAGTTCTGTGCGCGCTGTATTTATGGAGGGTTGTAGGGTAGTAATAGTTAGATCATCGGCATAGATGTTAATTTTTATACAAGGGTAGAAAGGGGTTGTGAGATCATGCATAAAGAAATTAAAAATAGGAGGTGAGAGAATGGCTCCTTTGTGGGGGTCACCATAATATAGTTTGTATGTACGGGAGGAGTGTCGTCCTTGTATAACTTTAGCCGTTCGTCTTGATAGGAATTGCTACTATTTTTTTTTTGTCTTTAGTACGCATGTTAGTATGTAATATTTTATCTTTTAAAATATGTATCGAATGCCTTGCTGATATCTATTGCGATTAGAATGGTGCGAGAGAGGGGAGGATTTTGGTTATAGCTATTCAAAATATGTTGTGGTAAATCAGCTATGAGAATGGTTGTGGAATGTTTTTTTGTGGAATTTTTTCATGCTGTGTGTTAGATAGAGGAATATAAGGTATGATTCTATTGAAAATTAATTTTTCCTATACTTTGGATATTGTAGAGAGCAGTGAAATTGGTCTGTAAGAAGCAGAGTTGTTAGGTTGTTTACCTGGCTTTAGTATAGGAATTATAGGAGCGTGTATCCAGAGAGGAGGGAGAGTTAGTTTGCCATGCCGTGTTAAACAATTGGGTGAAGGCTTCAGAAATAGCCTTGGTTCCCAAATGTTTGAGGTGGATATTAGATATTAGATATTTTGTGAATTTTTTTAGCTTTTTAATTATGTTGAGTACTCTTCTGGGGGGGGGGTGTTTTAAATAGTTTTTAATTTTTCAAGTCATTTAATTATTTGTCTATTACAGAGGATGGTGGGTTTATGGCTAATTTTTAAATAGGTTGACATGATGATGTTGTTACATTGATTTTTTTGGACTAGGAATTTTATTATTTTGTTAGTAGATTGTTTCGTGTGTTGGAGGTGGTTGGGTATGTGATGTGTGGAATTTTCTTTATTGTGTGAAAAATGTGTGTTGTTTTTGTCTTGTGATTCAGATTTTGGGTGTATTGCTTCCAGAACTCTTTTTGATTTGTGTTAGTTAATGTTTTTATTCTATTATTAAGGTCTGTGATTTAGTATATATATATATATATATATATATATATATATATATATAAATATATATATATATATATATATATATATATGTATATAAGTATGTTTAATGCTAAATTTGTAATATCTTTATAAGGATTTTCTAATTTTTCACACATCCGCGGATGCGATATTTAATGTTGCACATCGCGGATGCGCTGTCGATTCTTGCGGCTAAAATTAGAATGCCAAATAGGAGAAAGTTATATTTTTATATATATATATAAAGATATATATATATATATATATATATATATATATATATAAAGAGAGAGAGAGCAGTCGAAGCGATGAGATTAACTTCCATTGGGCATTTGGGGTGTACGATACATCCAGATACTCCAGCAGTGCCCAATGGTTCTCCCCTCTTGCCCTCATAACCACACTTCTTACACAGGGGTAGACTTTCTGTACCACATACAGACCATAAAGCTATTATTATTACAGACATCACATTTTTTTTATATATCCCTGTTTGGGGGGAAGAAATAGTTTCCATTGCGTATGTTCTGCGTTTCGTATGAGGCTACTAATGAGACTGTGGTAGTTGGGTTGGAGACCCGTGACCACTTATTTATACCCTAAGAATGCTTATGCATATCTCGCACCTGGTCGTGATTGCCATAAGCAATCTTGTATCTTCCGGCGGAATTGTATAAATCGTCTGGGTACATGGAATGTCAGAGGAATAAACGGTGATGTATGTATTTATAAGGGTAAACTTGATTTCCTTGCTGTGATTGGAAAAAAGATGAAAGAAAATGGTGAAGAAAAGTGGATTGGGGTAAAATGTGTATGTGCCGGAGTAGAGAGGAATGAAAGTGGGAGAGAAGTTGCTATGGTGGATTTTGTGAGTACTAGAATTCTGGTAGTTAAATTTAAGTTTGAGAAGGTCAAGGTATGTGTGGCTGTAAAATATGGTCCATCTGAAGGTGATGCTGAGAAGAGTGTGACTTTCTGGGATAATCTGAATATTTTGCATGGGGTGAGTAGGTGGGCTTCAGATTGATTGTGTTGGACGATTTAAGTTGTTGGAGGTGACCAAAAAAGGGATGGTATAACTGGTGCCTTTGGGGTTGTGAGAGAAAATTAGAATGGTAGAAAGATGATTAATTTCTATGAGGAAAGAGGTGTTTGTTTAAGTAATACATTCTTCATAAGTATACGAGATGTGGGGTAGGTAGAGGTGGTATTGAAGTTAAAAATATGATTGATTTTGTGTTGGTGAAGAAGGAGATGTTGAAATATGTGATGAACGTTAAATCAGTAAAGGGATTGAAGATGGGAGAATATCAGATACCCATGATGTTTTATGTAAGATCAAGTTAGTGGATATATATGGATGGAGAAGGAAAGAGATGAGTAAGGAAAAAGAGAATTAAGAGGAAGAAGTTAAGTGAACAAGGTTATTAAGAAAAGTATTTGAAAGAATTCGCAAATAAATCGGTTGAATGTGAAAAAGAAGAGACTGAAAAATTCTGGACGCAGAGGAAGAAAGCCTTTGTTAGCAATGCAAGATAAGTATGAAGTAAGAATATGAATAGTGAGTGGTTGAATGAAGACGTGATGCAAGCAGTTAAAAACATAAAAGAGGCGTGGTTGAATGTACTAAAAGCCAATGATTAGGTCTCAAAAGAAAGATGTATATAAATATATAAGAAGGAAAAAAGAAAGGCTAAAAGTTGCATACATAGGAGGAGGAAAAAAGAGGTAAATGAAGAGTTTGGAAAGTGAATGAATGGGAATTTACAAAGGAATAGAAACTTCTTAAAGAAATTACGAAAGATTAAGAAGAGTGTAAAGAGTATCTTTGTAGAATAATGAACAGAGATGGTACTTTCATGACTGATGAAATGGATGCGAGGAAAGTATGGAGAAAATACTTCTAAAATCTACATAACATTGGCATTAATGAAGAGGTGATAGTGAATGTGTGTGGCTTTTATAGTGTAGGATAAAATAGGTATTTTGAGGATGAGGAAATCAGTAGGGAGGATTTAATAGGTAGTGGAGGAAGTTGAAAAATGGTAAATTCGCAAGTATAGATGGAATTACTGGTGAAATGATCAAGATTGGAGGCGAGATTGTGATCACTGGATATGGAAGTTGTGTTGATGAAGACTAAATTGTGTTTTAGGTTTTATGGGCTTGCAACAGGCGTTT
>JABUQX010029898.1:0-5000 GCA_015478945.1 Trachelipus rathkii
CTCAAGTCCCAAAATATGTTGATCCGTTAACTATTTCATATCAATTTCGAACACTGCCCTGCTTCATCAAGTTAAAATGGGCCTTTTAACCTATTATATTAAAGCTAATTCACTTGACTGACGCACTCTAAATAGGTAAGCTCTCCTCTAGGATTAATTTTTAAATTCTATCTTCATTGTCACTTCAGTGTTTACTATCATGTGGAGTGATATCTCATTATACGGTTAGCGAATAGCGTAGGGGATGGATGTAGATGTTGCAAGTCTTTAAGACAGTCTATCAATTTTGCGCCGTATGGCGATTGCTGGTATGAAGAGCGTTTCTTAAGGGACTGTTAATGTACTGAAGTCTAAATATCCTGATACACTCTCTTTCTTCATAAATTTGGTTAGTGGGCTGTTCCCCAACATTTAGGATTCAATATAAGCGAGGAATGGGTAAGTGTCGAGTGAGAGTTTAATGAGTGCGTTCACAATTAAGGATTCTTGTTGGTGCACTGTGTTGCTGCTGATGGGAAAGAGGTGTGGTTAAATGTCAGTGCATTTGTGCGTGTAAATAGATATAGCGTAAGGAGGTGGTATGGGGGCTAAGGTTGAATGATGAAAACGTGAGGTGTGTGGATTGTGCGAGCGTGTGCGAGGCGAATAACTGTTGGCAGCACATAGTTGAGGTTGTGAAATAGAATGAAATCTGAGGAACATGAAATTCAATGTTACAAATGCTTGTTTAATCTATACTTCTTTTCGTCATACTCATTAAGTATGGAAACAGCAACACTTCTTCATAGTATGGGGGACAAACGCACTTAGTTATCAGCGGAGCTATAACGGAGAAGAGTAATGGCAGGAATACTCCTCCTCCTCTCTGTAGTAACTTCAATTTTTATTTTTCAAAATTTTAATGTTGAGGGAGAGTTTATTTAATGATGTTTGCATAACGACGTAAGCTTTACCTTCTTGAGGCCTGTTTAGAGGAACATGCCTTTTATAAGATTATACAACAGACTTCAAACAAATACATCCACTGGATGAATTTAATTAACATCCTCACTAATTCAGTTGTACGTTTTTTCAGATGGTTCAACTTTTAAATGTTTTGATAGAGGTAAGATACTTTGCAACTAGAGCACTCTTTATTCAGGTATGTATACAGTTTCTATCTCATATAGGGGCGAAATTGTGGTTACGTGGGCCAAGCACTGTGCGTGTTTTTTGGGTGAGAGTATCACCACAAAGTTTGACCCAACGGAGAGACCAAATTTACCAGGGGCAAAAATGACCATGGAAGATACAAAACGAGAATTGGTACGAAAATATAGGGTGGGCAAAATTGACCATGGAAACAAAGGGTAGCCAAAAATTACGTGGGCCAAAATTGACCCATGAAGACCAAAAAATTTACCGTGAGCAAAAAGATGACCCATGGAAAGATACAAAGGGGTTTGGTCGATAATATCATGGTCAAACAGGGTAAAGACATCAAAAAGGCTACGCCTAAATGAAGCTTCAAAAATCACCGTGGGGCGAAAAAGTTTGACCCATGTACGAAACAAATTAGGGGGCGTAAATAGGGGGTATACGTTACAACGGTTTGCATGAGCGCAACCGGTTGGGGCGCAACCTTCTTCGAAGGGTGTGCCAAAGGAAGATTGGTTCCCGACACCCATTAGGTTCTCGAAAAAATTAGGGTTCTCTAAAATAATAGGGGTTCTCAACAAAATAGGGTTCCTTCAAAAAACGAGTAAAGGCACACAAAGTAAAAGCCAAAAAAGGTAAAGACAAAAATTATGGCTTGCCAAAAGGCAATGGCCAAGAAAGGTGCAAAGTTAAGGTAGTAAATTTCTGGATGATCAAAAAAGAAGATAACAAAAAACCGCGGGTCGCGGGTATTTCTGTGCGCGAATGCCTCCCCTCATACTCTAGTGTAATATTATATATGGCGCGGTACTTATATCCTATATATATAAAATATATAGTATTTATAATACTGTATATATTAAACCCTCTCCCTCAACATATAATATATATATATAGTATATATATACTATATATGGTATACACTAGTGTTGAGTACCTATAATATAGTATATATTTACTATATATACTAATTATACCGATATAGACTTATAGATATATTATAGTACTATATAATATAAATTATATATATATTATATTACTTATACTATATTACCTCACTAAAATATTATACTAATTTAGGTAAACTAAATACTTAGTTATGGAATACGACCCGACAAACCTAAAGTAATTAAAAGATGTGATACATTTACGTGAGGTATATATATATATTATAGTATGCACTATTATATACTTGTATATTAGCTATATCCATGATCTACCGCTAGTATAGGTATATATTACCCTCACTCATCCTACCCCTCACCTCACCCTATACTCACTATATTATACCGTCATTACTATATATACCTCTACACTATATTACCTATTTAAAATATATGGGTATCTATATATTTATATCTTATATATATATATAATACTATATATATTAATATACATGAGTGTATAATTCTCTACTCTGGTAATGAGTTATTAAAATATAATATAATATTAATATATATAGTAGCATACTAAAAAAAATATATAAATATGTATATATATATATATTACCTATTACCTACCTATATAATACATGTTATTATATAATATAACCAATATATATATTATATAGTTATAGCCTAGTATTATAAATATATAATTATGGTATACAAAGATATATACTCGACCTTAAATGATTTTGTGTGTTTATAAGACACATTTTGCGGCAGTTCACAAATATGAAAGAAAAAGTCAATAAATCGTATTGTTGAGCATAATACACGTTCGGAACGGAGCAAATCACCACGAGACAATTTTTAATTTCAAGTCAATTGGTCTGTGGAAGTTGATCATGGATACACTTGAGATTCCTTGTATTCTAAGTGTGAAAATCGATTCCTCGGGAATCTAATCTACATTTTATGCTATTAAATTCATTCAAAATTAATTATATATACTATCCTAATAGAATCTAAGGTCATATAATTAATTATAGTATATTATATTTATACTAGTGAGTATAGTTATGATAATATATATATATTATATATATATATATTATTATTTTAATTATATATATAATCATATATATGATATATATATACCCACTACTATTAGTCTAAATAAATATATTATCTAGGTATACTCACTATAATAAGATAATATGATATAATAATATATATATATAATGTATTAGTATAAATGTATATGTGTAACTACCCCATATATAATCATACACTCATCATACTACTATAGTTAATATATTATATCTACATATATAGTATCCTATATATGATCTATTATATTATATATATCATATATATATCTATATATAATATATATAGTATATATATATATTTTCTAATTGTCACTAATATACTCTATATATAATGTGATATTCGTATTTACTAATGATGTATATATAAAAATAACACAATATACTATATAAATATACTAACTACTACCTCCTATCATCTATCTACTATATATATATTATATTTTATTTATATACAGCTACATATATATAACTATATGCTGATCTATATATATAAATATAATATATACTCTCATATATATATATATCTATACCATGTATTAATATACTATATAATTACCGCTGAAATATTATATAAATACACTAATATTACTCTCACCCACTCTATTATATAGTAGATATTCGCTAGTTTATCATAGTTACCAGGTCACTCGTAGATTACGGATTACGTATATATACTATTACTAGTATATGTATAGTCTACGTTAATATTATATATATGTTATATATGATGTATAGTATAATATATATATCTAGCATAATTATTATTATATATATACTTATAATAATATATCCTAATATTATTATATGGTATACTATATAGGATGTGTAGTTATCATATGACTATCTATATATATATATAGTATAACGTAATATGTATTATACCCTATACTGAGTATGTATAGGTGATAGTATATTATATAATATACCTAATCTATAGATAAATGAATATATATATAGAGCCTTGTATCTAAGTGTGAAATCGATTCGGGAATTCTAATCTCATTTTTGCATTAATTCTTCAATTATAGGAATCTAATTATTATATTATAATAGTATATAATAATTATATATAGTATATAGCTATTATAATAATAATATAGTTATATATATAAGCTATAGTATATAGTATATAGGATGATTATAGTAGTATATAATATATAGTATTACGGATATATAGTTATAATAATTAAAATATATATATATTAATTTACTTTATAAATATATATATATATATATATTTATATAATATTTATATACATATATATATAGTTAACTATTACTATATCATACTATATTATAATAAATATATACTATAAGTAATAGTACTATAACTATATATATATATTTATATATAGTATATATTTATAATATATACTATATATATGATAATATAGTGTATTATATATTATATGTAATTATAGTATTATATTATATTATATATATATATTTATTAATAAATAAAAATAATGGCATATAGTATATATATATATATATATTGATTATATATATATATTATATATATATATATATAATATATTACTCTATACTATATGCTTCTACGCTACATAGTACTAAGTTATACGCAAATATATAGTCTACTATAGTAGTAATACTCCATACTAGATTCAAATATATACTTATATATGTAGATATAATATATATATTATATAATAACCTATACCTATATATATATAATATAGTACGAAATACTATTATACCCAGTATAGTATAATAGCCTAAACCATCAAATATATATTATATATAAGACAACGTATATATAGCCCATATCTATATCATACCCTCTAATATATTATATCTACCTATACTACCGACTATATAACTATAATATCTATATATATTTAAATCA
>JABUQX010029898.1:20000-27500 GCA_015478945.1 Trachelipus rathkii
AACCAAAATTAATTTTCATATTATACCATGTGATCAGAAACTTAGGAGGTTCTGGTTTTTACGCTATACTTGTGAGGTGTTTGACTATATCCACTAGTCACAGTACAGTTTCTACAAATTTGCCATATATATATATAATATATATATATATATATTATATATATATATATATATATATATAATATATATATAAATAATATATATAAATATATATAATAATATGTATAATATATATATATATATATGATATGTTTAAAGCCACAACTAATCATCATCCATATCTCAAAAAACTTACAATAGCATAGGGAAAAGAACATTGTTGGAATCCTGCGCAAACTTTTAATCGCGAAACTGTTTAAAAAAATAAATAAAAAAAAATAAAAATAAAAAAAAATCATATCCAAAACTACAAATAGCTCAGCGAAAAGGAAACATTTTTGAATTCCTTGAAAATTTTAGTTAGAAAATGTTTAAAAAAAAAAATAATAAATAAAATAAAATAAATATTGGCTATTTTTTTTTTTTAGAGCTTGGGACATAGTTATATATATATTATTTTGTAAAGGTATTACACGGCAATGTAGGGGGCTCGAGCCGACGGGGAACACAGGGGGGGACGTTTTCCATACCCCGTAGGGGAGGTGCGGAGGAACCCCCGCGACACCCAAATACCAAAGAGGGGGGTTCCGGAGACCCTCCCGGAGGGGGGGAATTAGTCCTACCCGTAGTTCCCGGAAGGCCGAGAGACCCCGACTCCTGCATCGGTGCGGTATACCCTTGGGGTTTTCTTTAGTAAAAAAAAAAAGCAAAATTTAATAGAAAGTCTATTTATTTTAACGAGTAACCAATTAAAGGTCTCTAAATAGGCTCTCTAATCATATTACTATAATTATTAACAATAATTTTTTTTATTTTTTTATTTTTTACATTTCCTAACTAAAAATTTTTACCAGGATTCCAAAAAAATGTATTCCTTTTTCGCTGTAGCTATTGTAGTTTTTGAGATATATATTTTTTTCTTTTTTTTTTTTTTTTTTTTTTTACATTTTCCGCACTAAAATTGGACCAGCATTCCAGTAATGTATTCCTTTTTCGCTGTAGCTATTGTAGTTTTTGAGTATGAGTTGTGGCTTTAAACCAAATTTCATATATATATATATATATATATATATATATATATATATATATATATATATATATATATATATATATATATATATATATATATATATAATATATATATATTATATATATAATATAATAAAAATATATATACTATATATAATTATATATATATATACCAATTTTCATTTAAACCCGATATATAAAAACTCTCAGTTTAAAATATAAAGAAATTATTAATCTCTCCTGTGGGTTTCGAACCTGAGCCCTCTAAGTTGTTAAACAAGTGCTTTACCACTAGACATAGGATGAGCAAAAGGAACGCTCAACTTTGGAAGAATACCTTCTTCCTAAAGAAAGGCAATGATTCACCTTTGACAAGCCGTCCCGCTCACACTCGGGTCAAAGGTCAAACAGGGCTTTTAATCAGAGAGATATTTTCATTAAAATTGGTAACACACTTGCTGTTTGAATATATAAAAAATTACTAATCTCTCCTGCTGGTTTCGAACTTGAGCCCTCTTAAGTTGTTTACCCACTTACTCCCAACGCTAAATTATTATATATATATCATTTCCTACAAAAAAAAAAAAAGAAATTAAGTCATATCAAAAATAGCTATTTTTGGTTTAATCTAATTATTTTTTAATACACAATAGACTGTCGTCGTCCAAATTATCAAGGATATATATATATATATATATATATATATATATAACATCATATATATATATATATATATATATATATATATATATATATATATACATATATATATATATATATATATATATAATATATATATATATATATATCTCGTTGGAAATAATTTATAATTAATTGGATAATGGAAACCAAAGTGGTCAATCTACAAATTTATCATAAAATTTTTTTCCATCCAAAGTATTCTAACTGCAAAAGTAGCTGCGTTTATCAAGATCCATCATTTGGCGCATAAGAGATGATGAGCCTTGATAAGCTCCGCCGCTTATAATTTAGAGCATTTTGGAGATAAATATATTCGCAGATAAATTTATAGATGAATCACTTTGGCTTTCCACTATCCAGTTATTATTATTATTATTATTATTATTATTATTATTATTATTATTATTATTATTATTATTATTATTATTATTATTATTATTATTATTATTATTATTATTATTATTATTATTATTATTATTATTATTATTATTATTATTATTATTATTATTATTATTATTAATTTTGTCACTTTCATTATCATTATTTATCATTAGCATTATTATCATTTTCATTATTTTCATTATTATTATTATTATTATTATTATTATTATTATTATTATTATTATTATTATTATTATTATTATTATTATTATCATTATTTTATATTCTTAAACTACCCTAAATACCTTTAAAAATGCTTACCCTACATGTTTTTTCTACTATAATAAAAGTAAAGGAGTAACGAGCAACTGTAACTTTGGTTACATTTCATTATGAAGAAAATGTAACAATTGATAATAAATGTAATGAAAATGTAATAATTGATACATTTCAGAGCTTATATGGCACCATGAACGAAAGAGGTGTTCAAACAGAAGATTTCAACGAAGGAGATTTGGATTTGGATTTGACAGATAAAATTGACAGGGAGACACAAACTATTCCGAGCACAGCCACTGATTTTCGTATGTATTATTGTTGAAGCATTTTTTTTTTTTGTGTTAGGGATTTTATCAAATAATTGTCAGTTGGGAGAAAGTATTCTTTTCATGTTTCTGCTTCTGTTGAAGCATTTTATAACTTGCATAGCTTGAAAGTTATTTCTTTTATTTTTTATAAATGTTATTTTCAAATATATATATATATATATATATTTTTAAAAGAATATATATATATATATATATATATATATATATATATATATATATATATATATATATATATATATATATAATATTTATATATTATATATATTATATATATAATATATATATATTATATATTTTAGTAAAAGAACGAAATCGTGTAGGAAGCAATTGTTCAAACGGACTACAGGTATTTCCCTTTTGCACAGAGATGCAGTAATCAAGTTATGAAAAATTCTTTCAGAGGTTAAACTAGGTAAACTAATTTCCCGGTTGTTGATATTATTATATATATATATATAATATATAATATATATAATTATATTATATATATAGTTATATATATATTATATATAAAAATATATATATTAATATATATATATTATATATATATATATATATATTATATAATTAGAAAGCTGATGTTGGAACTCAGACAGAGCAAACAACTACATCAGTATCGACTCAAACTGATAGAATAAGTAATCTTGATTTTTCTGTATCAAGTGGCATCTATTCAAGAATACTGAGGTTTGTTTTAATGCGGATATTGATCTTGGTGTTTGGTAGGTACTTATAGAAATTGATTTTCATGGGAATTGACGGACAATGATGTGTTAGTTATTTTCAGAAAAATAAATAAAATCAGAATCACATTACTGATAATTAATTACATGCAATATAAAAATAATAAACATATCTAAGATCAAATTTTCCTCCTGTAGTAAAGTTGTTCTTTATTCATATGTTTAAATAAGTCTAATTTTTAAGTTTTTTTTTCGGTTTCTTCTCCAATTTTAAATTTTATTTGAGTATTATTTTAAAATTTTCATTGAATCAGTTTAATATAAAATCATTATATATATATATATATATATATATATATATATATATATATATATATATATATATATATATATATATATATATATTATATATATATATATATATATATATATATAATTATATATTTTATATAATATATAATATATATATATATATATACCTAAAGAAAATTGCTGAATTGAGTAAAGAGATTGAAGTTTCTTGAAAGATCGAAGATTAAAAATAATATCACTTTTCCTTTATAAATATTTTTAATTATATACCTCTCGCTTCATTTTGCGAGTGAGAATAAAATTACTACTATGGTATTTAGTTAAAATACGTAAATCAAAGATCACGACCGCCTTTTATACTTAAGACGTTAAAAAACTATAGCTATTACATTTAAAGTACTCTTCTGAAAGAATTTATATATAAAAATTAAAACATTGATATTAAAATTAAACTTAGTCAACACTAATTATAAATAAAACGAGATTTTCTTCAATGACGACATCACTCCATAAGATGAAATCCTTCTTCAATGTCGATGACACTTCCTTTCCTTTAATTATAAAAATTCATTGGATAGTTTAGTAGGTTTAATCAACTAAACCCTTTTCTCTCTCTCTCTCTCTCTCTCTCTCTCTCTCTCTCTCTCTCTCTCTCTCCTCTCTCTCTCTCTCTCTCTCTCTCTCTCTCTCTTCTTCCTCTCCTGTCCTCTTTCCTTCAACATATAACCTCATGTTGTCGGCTCTCACTCCTTTTGTTAACATATCCGCTATCTGTACTTTTGTGCTTATTAATGTTATTTTATTTATTTCTTTCATTTCTATCATTTCTTTAATAACAGCGATGTCTATCTTCAATCTTTTACACGTCACTCCTGAAGTGGAATAGATTGTTTTACTCAATGTTTTGCTATCAGTTTTTAGTTCTATAGGAACATTTTCCCCTGTAATTTCTTTCCATAAGTTTTTCAAATAGTTGTTTCAACTCTTTCAACTAATAATAACGTTTCTGCTTCATTGTTTATCTTGCCACCCTCTTGGTAACTCTCAATATCCAAAATATCGGACACTCTTTCTTACTTTCATCTACCAAACTAATTATATAACCTATTTGTGACTTCTCTTTGTCAACATTTCCTAAGGAAGCGTCTGTGTACGCTTCAAAACTAACTCTTCCTTCTCTTAACTCCTCCATTTTTATATTTAACCCTTCTCTTCACATTTTCCTAATTACTCTACTAACTTTCTTCATACCCTTCCCACAAGCTATCTTATTAGCCCTGCTCAAGTCACTCACACTATAAGCAATATCCGGTCTATTATGTTGACTCACCCAATTTACTTGTCCTACTAATGATCTGCATCTTGCCATTTCTTCTCTGTTTAATTCTTTCTCTCCTTTTTCCATAGGTCCGTAGATCTCATCTGTTTGCATATGTTTTATATAAATTTTTTTGACTCATCCATAAATATCCTTCTTCTTTCACTTCCACTCTTATTTATTCAAATAATCCTTGCTCTTCTGTTCCTATTTTCAATTTTTTTCTTAATTGCCCCTATGACTTCTTCGAATATGTTATTTCCTCCATAGAGTAAATCGTCCACGTGGGTACACATTACTCCTATTACTTCATTATTTCTCTTCCAACTAAATAGTGTTTGATCTAATGAGCATTTCTCTCCTCCTACTTCTTTCATAGCTTTTACCACTTTATTATACCAAACCTTAGCTGCATCTTTCAATCCATAAACTTCCATCTTTAACTTCCATAATTTTTCTGTTCTTGCTTCTTTCGGAGGTGATATATAAACTGTTCTTTCAAGTTTGTCTCTTTGTAGATATGCTGTCTTAATATCCATTGTTTTACATTTCCAACCATATCTTTTTAATATTCCTATACATAATTTTAAAGCTTCAGTAGTTCATGCGGGTGCGTCTGTAGAATATTCTCCATCTTTTTCTTTCGAAACTTCTCACCACTAACCTTACCACACAAACCCTTCTTCCTTCTTTCATTTTTTCCGTCACTATCCATCTGGTGGTTAATACTTTTTGACTTCCTTTATTTACGGCCTCGTACACCTTATTTTCACGTACTTTAGCTTCTAATACCATTTTGTCTTCAAAATTAGCTAAAAAATACTTCCTCCTCATCAGGTAAGCATGTAATGTTTTTCCATTCCTTGAAATCAAACCACGTTTTTTGTCCTGTTCGTAAATTCTCCACATTTTAACAATTATTCCAAATCTTGCTTGTAGCTTTTCCTGCTCTTCCTATTATTTTTACCTCTATCATTTCTCCTTGGTCTTCTTTTTTGTTTGCTAGGTACCTCTCACCTCCCTTCGTAATCGGTATTCTCTTTTCTATTTGAACTTCTTCTCCATCTAATTCATGTTCTTCTTCTTCTTCATTAATTTGATTAAAATTCTGGCTCCTCACCTCCTCCTCTTCGGATTCTTCCAATTCTTCATATCTTTTTTCTTCTTTCTCATTTTTCTTCTCTTCCGATTTTTTTATAATTCTCGTAATATGCATTCTGTTTACCTCTCAAAGAGAGTCTCCATGTTTCACCACTACAGTTTTGCCATCTATTCCAATGATTCTTACTGGACCTCTCCATTCTTTCTTATTCTCCCTTTTATAATAGACTTCCTCTCCAATTACTGCTTCCTCCACTTTATGATATCTCACATTGTCTATTAAGGCCCTTCTCATTTTTTGTCTGGCTTCTTGTTTTATGTGAATCTCTCTAGCCTTATGCATGGCTATCAAAAATTTTCTTTAAACATCCTTTCTTCGTTATCTTCTTCTAAGCTTGATGGTCTGTCATTATTTATCACGGTAGGAATATCTATATTCCTTCCAAATAATAATTGGTTTGGAGCAAATCCACCTTTCATCATTAAACTATTTTGGCAGCTAATGACCAATTTAAACATCCTTCTTTTGTAACTCCTTCCTTTTTTAGTTTTCTCATTGAATCATTAATAAGACCCGCCATTTTTTCACAAATTCCATTGGCCCAAGGGATCCATTAGAATACCAACAGCCTTATTTAAACCTCTCAGCCAGAACTTTTACTCCTCGGTTTTGAAAATTCCAATCGTTTGTCAGACAATAACTTCCCTGGTGCTCCAAAAATACTTATCCATCTTTCCAATATTTTTTTCAGCGATCTCTTCACCTTTTTTATTTTTTTTACCCCAAAGATTTTATTGTTGTATAACCAGTAATCCCACTCATATCAGAATTTGCTCCCTTCCAATTCTTCTAAATTTATTGGCTACCAACCTTTTCATTGGAAGACTGTGTACCATCGAGAAACCCACAATGGGTTTTGGTGGATTCTTCTTGTACCTAATACAGACTTCACAGCCTTCGCAAATCTCTCTTAGTTCATTCTCCACTTCTTTCACCCCTTCACTCTATACATTTTTATCTTTATAAGCATCCTTCATAAGTTGTAATATCCTATTCCAATGTTCATGTCCAATTTGAAGATGTAATTTCCATAGTTTTCTCTTCCTTCTCTCTGGGTTTTTTATCTAGTTTTTCTCAAACCTTCCAAACCAAACATTTTCCTTTTTTGATCCTTTTATGAGATTAATCTTAATATGTTTTACTTGTTCGCCCTGTCTATATTTTATTTTTAGATCTTGAAACACCCATCTTCATCCTTTCCATGGT
>JABUQX010029898.1:32500-47500 GCA_015478945.1 Trachelipus rathkii
GCAAGTCCCACAACCATACCCCATCCTCACAAAACCCCGCCATTCACTCCTATTATGCACCTTTCTTCTCGCTTCTGCCAAACTCACATTCCTCTCCTTGAGGCATTTCTTTACTGACTCAATCCACTTTTTCTTCGATCACCCAGTCGGTCGATCCCCAGCACACTCACCACTGTACATCCGCTTAACCAACCGACTATAATCCATCCTTTCCATATAACCAAACCATCTCAATGTTCTCTCGTTTATTCTCTCATTTACTCCTTTCTTCACACCACAACTCCCTAATGCGTTCATTCCTCATTTTTATCAATTCTTCTCACATCTAACACGCCCCTAAGATTGTCCATCTGAACACATTGTACTTTAGATCTATACCTCTTATTCCAGACCATAATTTCACTACTATGCATTAACACAGGTAACAACATACCCTCATGCAAAACCTTATCGCACTCAAGACTTAATCCCTTTACATCCACCGATTATTTAATTGCACCAACCACCTTCCTACCATCACAACTTTCCTACAACACTCTGCATCATCCGTTCCCTTTTCATCCAACATATATCCAGAATATTTAAATTCAGACACTTGTTCCATTTGCTCACCATCTTATTTTACATAACTTCACACCGCGGTCTGTCCTCACTCGCTACCATAACCTTACTCTTATCTGCATTTACTTTCAAACCCCTTCTTTTAGACACCCTACCAAACCCCTCTTCCAATCCTCTCAAACTCTCTTTCATTGATTTTCGCTGCAACAATGACTATCATTTCTTTCCCGGATATTAGATTATGGTTAGGGTTTTGCACCCATAAACTTCGTCTTCCATTCTCCATCAATTCTAATTATCTCTTACCCTGTTGCTCTTGCCTATCTGTTCTAATTTTTTTTCATAACCTTGCTGTTATTCATGAGCAAATTTGAATAATCTTCAAGGAGACATAATATATCCCTGCCTCACTCCGCTCTTAATATTAAACCAATCACTTTCAACTCTAATTATTCATACATATGCTTCACTATCATCATACATACTTTTGATTCTATTCAGAAGCTTGCCACGAACACCATATATCACTAACACCTGCCATAGAGCTTCCCTATTAATCCTATCATACGCCTATTGCAAATCCATAAAAACTATATACAATTTATTCTTCTCTCTCATTTTCTCCTTCAATTGTTTCAATGGAAAAATTTGATCTACACATCCTCTACTATTTCTAAATGTACCTTGTTCTCCACCAATCAGTCACTCGACGCACTCTTTCAACCAATATACCAGCAAACATCTTCCCTACAACACTCAATGAACTTATTCCCCTATAATTCCTGCAGTTTCCCTTATGCCCCTTACCCTTATCGAAGGGCACTATTACTGCACTCCTCCAATCCCTCAAAACTATACCCTCCATAACGCTTTGTTACACAACTTCTATATCCCTTCAATTACCATCTCGCCTCCGTTCTTGATCATTTCACTAGTAATTCCATCTGTGCTTGCAGATTTACCATTCTTCAACTTTCACACTCTACCCATTACCTCCTCCTTACTGATGACCTCATCCCCAAAATACCTATTCCTTCTTGCACCATAAAACCCACACAATTTCACTATCTCGTCTTCATTACTGCCAATGTTATGCAGATTTTCGAAATGTTCTCTCCACACACTCCCCTCACATCCTTTTCATCAGTTACGATAGCACCATCCCTATTCATTATTCAAAGCAGATTCCCCTTATTCTCATTCTTAACATTTCGCGCTTCCTTCCAGAAGAGCTTCCTATTCCCTTGTAAATCCTCATTTATCTTTCATTAGCCCCATTATCTAACCTAACTCCTACATACAGTGCGTCCACTAGTTTCATAACTTACCCAAAGTTGGGTAGGAAACTTTGAACTTCAAGGTTCTTTCCTGCGGCTTCAACTTTGTTTTATTCCCTCAGCACTCTTGCTCTATTTAATCGAGGCTTTACACTGTCATGCCCTCACTTCAATGATGTTAAATAATTTTACCTACTCTTTAAATTTAAAAAGAAACAAAAAAGATGAAATATATGATAATTAACCTAACACTAAAATGATGAAAAAGTAATAAAGATGACCATAAACAATAATAATAATCCTAAAAACCCTCAAATTCACTACAATGTTAGTGCCGTCACAGATTTGTCAGTATGTTCTGGTGCGCGGTCTTCTTTCTTCATACATTTCTACAACCTTAGCATCCATTTCTTCTCTAATATCATCATTGTCGAACACCTCCTCTCTTCTTCCAGACCTCGTCTCTTGTTCTTAACCGATAAACAGGTGCTTGAGTACTCTGACAGTAAATTTCCCATGTTAACTCCTACTGTCTCTATAATAAATTTTCACAAAGGCGATTGTTGCGCATATGTACTGAACTATGTTCTCGTGTTTCTAATTTTTGAATTTTGAGTCTTCTGAATTTTGTACTCTATGGCTTAAGTTTTCATTTCAATCTACAACTAAATTCCTCAGTTCTGTCTATTTATAACCTATAACTCTATTGACTATCCTAAATTCTTTGACAATCCAAACTCCAAAAGTAAACACATTCTCTCTCTTCTCCTTTGTCATAAATTATTTTTGGTGACTTCATTGTTCACCACCGCTGGTGACTTTCCTCTAGTTCATATAACACACCTGGTGAATTGCCTACCATTTATCTATCCTGAATGACCTTGAACAGTTAGTGTAGCTCCATACTTGTGTATCCCTGATCGTCATCGAGATGAACCCAGCATTCTAGACCCTTTCTTAACTTCCAATTATTCTCCTTATTCTGTTAAACTTTATCCACCTCTGGATTCCTCCGATCACCTTCTTATCTCTGAATCCTCTTCTATCTCTTTAAGTCTTCCGCAGGAAAGGCCCCCCTCCTACGACGAGGAAACGGTTTTAGCACTTCGGCGCTGCAAAAATTGTAAACTAGTCGGACTTGCGGTCGTACTTCTTTGATTTTCCATAGAATTACTACGACTTCGGTGAGAAGGGTCGGAATGTATAGAACGCACATCCGAGGTGATTCTCTGTAGCATTAAATATTCTTTCCTTTCTACTAAAGTTAACAAACCTTGGTTTAACTCTGCTTGTTCTAGCGCTATTCACCAAATTATCGTCGTTTTCAAACTCCAGAATCTCGTGCCATTTATACTTCATCCCGAAATCGTGCCAAATCTATTCTCATTGACGCTTAAAACTCTTTTCTTCGTAGAAAAATGCAATGATCTTTCTAGTTCCTCTTCCTCTCGCCCTTTCTGACATTTTGCAAAAATTTGACTCTAATTGCCTCTTGTAGTATCTTCCGACGGTACAACTCCCCTTTTACCTCCTGCTAAAGCTGAACTCTTCAATCAAACCTTTGCTTCTAACTCCACTCTTAATGATTTCGGAGCTATTCCTCCTTATCCACCCCTTCCAACTAATATAGGCTTAACATCACAATTTCTTCTAAAGATGTTTTTTTCTGCTCTCCCTGAACTTAACACTAAGAAGCCTTATGGTCCTGACTGTATTCCTTCTGTGATTCTTAAAACTTGTGCTTCTGAGTTTGCTCCTTGCCTTGATAAACTGTTTAGTCTTTGCCTTTCCACTTCGACCTTCCTTTATTGCTAGAAACGTGCGTTTCAATCTGTCCCGAAAAAGGGGGACCCCCCCCTCCTCTCAACCCTCTAACTATCGTTCTATTGCTTTAACCTTCGCTCTTTCTAAAATTTTTGAATCTATTTGGAAACAATCTTAATTCTTCTAATCTAAACTCTAACGCTAGTAAACTTTGGTAAGAAACGCATTACTAGTGATCATCTTTCTCTTCTCTTTGATTCTTGGTTCTCTGCTATGCAGAATTTCAGCGAATCTTTGGCTGTGGCACAAGACATATCGAAAAGATTCGATAAAGTCTGGCACAAAAGTTTTGATTTCTAAACAACTTCCCTCTTCCGGTATGTATCCTTCTTTCTAATTTCCTTTCCGGTCGATCTATAGCAGCTGATGTAGACGGCCACCGTTCATCCATTAAGTCTATTAATAGTGGTGTTCCTCAAGGTTCTGTCCTATCCCCAACTCTTTTTCAATTTTTTATTGATTACCTTCTCTCTGTCACTTAGGCTCTTACCACTCCTATGCCGGTTATTCCACCATTCGTTGCTCCTTTCAATTTTAGAGTCGACCCAACGACAACAATTAACGCATGCCAGGATGGTGACCTTGGAGCAGCTGACCTCTGATCTTTCACGTGTCTTTAATTGGGGCAAAGAAAACATGGTAGTTTTCAATGCCTCAAAAAGTTTTTTCATTTATCTATTCGACATAATCTTCCACACAACTATAATACCTTCTTCGAAAATACACATCTCGATCAAACCTTCCTCTGTTTTTAATATTCTTTGAGTTTCCTTTTCTCATGACCTTAATTATAAGGATCAAAATTCCTTTTCCAAACAAGATTCATAGAAGTTAGGTGTTCTGTGGCACCTTCGGAACTTCTCACCACACCAGTTGCATGCTCTGAATAGGAGCGCTTCCCTTGTATTAAGCATGTATCACATATCTGGGTGGTTCCATACACACACTGTTATCCTTGATAAGGTGTAGACTAAAATTTTTCGACTTGTTAACTATCCTATTTTCACTAACTCTCTCCAAACTCTCCTACTCTCACTAACTCTCTCCAAACTCTCCTACTCTCATTAACTCTCTTCAAACTCTCCTACTCTCACTAAATCTCTCCAAACTCTACTACTCTCACTAACTCTCCAAACTCTCTACTCTCACTAACTCTCTCCAAACTCTCCTACTCTCACTAACTCTCTCTACTCTCACTAACTCTCCCAACTCTACTGCTCTCAATAACTCTCTCTCACTAACTCTCTCTACTCTCACTAACTCTCTCCATACTCTCACTAACTCTCTCCAAACTCTCCTACTCTCACTAACTCTCTCCAACTCTCCTAACTCTCATTAACTCTCTCCCAAACTCTTCTACTCTCACTAATCTCTCCAAACTCTACTACTCTTCATTCAATAGCTATTCAACCCTCCTGCACTCCTCACTAACTCTCTCCAACTCTCCTACTCTCGAACACACTTCTCCAAACTCTCCTACTCTCACTAACTCTCCTACTCTCACTAACTCTCTCCAAACTCTCCTACTCTCACTAACTCTCTCCTACTTTCACTAACTCTCCAAACTCTACTACTCTCAAATAACTCTCTCCATACTCTCCCTACTCCTCACTTAACTCTCTACAAAACTCTCCTCTCTCAACTAAAATCTCTACAAACTCTCCTTACTTCTCAACAAACTCTCAACTTTTCCTCCTCTCATAATTCTTTCTCCAAACTCATGCCTACTCTCACTAACTCTCTCCAAACTCTCCTACTCTCACTAACTATCTCCAAACTCTTCCTACTCTCACTAACTATCTCCAACCTCTCCTATTGACTTGTTGACTCTCTCTTACTCTCACTAACTCTCCAACTCTCCTACTCTCATAACTCTCTCCGATCTCTTTCTACCTCACTAACTCTCTCCATACTCTCACTAACTCTCTCCAAAACTCTCCTACTCTCACTACTCTCTCCAAAACTCTCCTTAGCTCTCAATTAACTCTCTTCCAAATCTCTACTCCAGAACCTAAATCTCTCCAAATCTACTACTCTCAACTAACTTCTCTCCAAACTCTCCTACTCTCTACTAACTCTCATCCAACTCTCCTAGCTCCACTAACTCTCTGCCAAACTCTCCTGCTCTCAGCTAAAACTATCTCCAAACTCTGCCCTCTCTTACTAACTCTCTCCACTGCTCCTACTGCTCACTAAATCCTACAAACTCCTCCTACTCTCAACAAATCTCCAAACTTTCCTCTCTCACGAATTCCTGTCTCCAAACTCCCTCCTACTCTCACTAACTTCTCCAAACTCTCCTGCTCTCCACTACCTATTTGTTAACTCTCCTACTCTTCACTAACTCTCTCCAAACTCCTCCTACTCTCACTAACTCTCTACAACTCTCCTACACTCTCACAAACTCTCCAAACTTTCCTCCTCTCACTAAAATCTCTCCAAACTCTCTGCTCTCACTAAATCTCTCCAATACTCTTCTGCTCTCACTAAATCTCTCCAAACTCTCCTTGCTCTCACTAAATCTCTCCAAACTCCCTCTCTCACCTAAATCTCTACAAACCTCTCCATCAACTCCATAAACTCTCCCTTCTCCTCTCACTAAATCTCTCTCCAATCTTTCTATCATCGCTAACTCTCTCCAATCTACTCTTTCTTGGCCTTCGAACTGTTGCAATCAGCCTCTCCTTATATATTGATCGTTATTATAAGGACATGCTCCGTTCTGAACTACTTCCAGTCGAGTAACCCTTCCATCCCTTTGAGAAGAGCCGTTAGCACTCGTTTTTCCAAAAACAGTCCATCTCCAATCCAACCTCTCTGACCCCAGACCTTAACCAGCTAATGCTCCCATCTTTCATGTACTACAACTGGTAAACCTCTGGAATCGCATTTCCCTAATCAACTTTTTTCACCCAACTCATGCTTTGATCTTGCCTAAACTTTTAAAAGCGCCTCGCATCGGGCGTGTCGGCTTTGGCATTCCTGTTCTCCCCAACTTCGGTGAATTTGGTAGGCCCTTCAGAGTTTTGCCTACCGGAGGATATTAATATATACTTTCATATATAATATATATATAAATATATAATATTATAATATATATATATATATAGTATATATATATATATATATATATATATATACTCTTATATATCCTATATATATATATAAGAAGATAATACAATGTAATCCTATATTTTTCGATAACATTTTTTTTATGTTAAGGTTTTAAGAATTTAAATATAATTATCATCATTAAACCAATCATCCTGCACAATATTCATCATAATCATCATCATCATCATCATGCATCATTATCAGAAATTCATTATCCTCAAGTAATCCTATATTAAATTTTTCGTATATTACATTTGTTTTGTTCATTCGAATAATATTTGTTGATCTATATTTGTCAGGATTTCAACGAAAAGGATTTTATCAACCTGAGATCCTGAAGAACATTCTTTCTTAACTGAATTTCCAATCGATCTATATTGTCTTGAATTTCCTTACGTCTCCAGATAACGAAGAATATGAAAAGTACATTATCTATTTAATATATATATGATATATATATATATATATATATTTATATTTTTCTATATTTATATATATATATATATTTTTAAATATATAATATATATATATATTCATATATATAATATATATATATATATATATATAATATATATATAAATAATTATATATATTTGGAGACAACGGTAATTTGTTACAATTAAGGTTTTACCTTTACAGAAAAATAGTTTTTAATGAACTTTCTATAAGTACTCTGATAACTAATTTATTTAAATCTGTATGTAAGACACCCAACCTCTACTTTCACTAAGAAGGTGAAAAGTAAGCAGTAGGTTCTTGGTCAGTGGTAAATTTGAATTATATGTATTTTCCTAATCAACAATGATTCGAGTACCCAGATTCAACTCGGCTTGAGAGCAAGCCCCGCTTTGGCTTCAACAGCCCACCGTGGACGTTGGTTAGAAAAGGGTTTAATAAAGAGGAGAGAAGAAGGGAGAGTGAGAGAGAGTGAGAGAGAGTAGAAGGGAGAGATGAGAGAGAGGAGGAGAGAGAGTTTCCATTTGAAACAAGAAATATTAAAAAAAACCTGCCTACAATTGTTTAAAGTTATCGAATTATTTCGAATTTTTAATGAAAAAATATATAAAAATTTAATATGTTCTAGGATAGTTAATTTTATAAATTCATCAAATAGAGGTAGTTTATAATGAAGTAATTAAATTGAAAAGTCATTGGGAACAATTTGAACTACCGAATATTCTAGAATGCTGATGTTCGGAATAGGCATAACTCACACCAAAATAATCCGGAACACCTCGTAAACATCGCAACCCCATCACCACACTCCACATTATACACATTATAATCTCTCATATTAACACTAACAACCACACAACGAGGCCCCACCCAACTACACACACACACTACCCACACCAACTTATTCCACTCACACTCGACCACCACGTTTCCTCTAGCGACTTTTACACCTAGCCGCTTATTCCGCCATGCACGAGCACCATAAGCCTCACCTCCATCCAGGCGTTAACACTATCTTAAGCGAATAGACAGAACACGCTCCCACACTCTCGCACACTCACTCTCACCCTCACTGTTCACACGATATTGTACTACCCTCTCACTCACCCTATCCTACCTCACCCTACCACTATACCTCTATACTCACCTATACCACTATACCACCCTCCCTCACTACTACCAACCCCTACCCTACCTCATCCTATATCATATATATCTATATTATATACCTACCAACCTCTCATAACACTATATATAATATATAATATAATATATAATATATATATATTACACTACTACTCATATATATATATATATATATCATATCTATACTATTATTCGACAGGAGCCTTTAGCGTCTCTGATCTTGACATAACAACCTTCATAATAAACAATATTAGATTCTGGAGAGAGTGGGATCGTTGATCACGCATCCACGCCTCGCACCTTTCTTCCCGCACCAGCACGCTTAGCAATTCATCCGCTGCTGCTCCAGCCACTCTCCCTCGAACCCACGCAACGCCACACCCGAACTCCCCTCATGCAATCGCCCTCCCCGCGAGCACATCCCGCTCTCCGAACCCTGGAAGGCAAGTCCCCGCGCATAAGTAGCGTGAAGCTGTCAGGGCTGCAGCTACCGGCCTGCTCGACACACATTAAGGTCACCCCCCCGAGAACCAGGCCTTCACTACCTCATTACTCTTACGTGGTTTGGTCTCCGCACCTGCAATAAGCTTGAAGAAGTACCCCGCCACCCTCACACGCGCCCCGCGCACCACGATCGCCCCCGCACCCACAGACCGTCACACACCGCCACATCAGAAGTAAATCTGATTGACATTTGAGCTCTCGTGCATCTCTGATGGTGTTTCGGAATCAACACTTTAGATGGGTGTTCCTGCCGTTTCAGTGGTCCAACCCACAATCCATATTCGGTCTTCCGAGAGGAATAACCCAACCACTTCAATAATAGAATATCTAGATTGTTTGAACAGAGAGTGAGTCCGTTGTCACGCACAAAAGTGGCGTTTCTTCCGGAGCTGCTATAGGATCGTCGGTGGTGCTAAGCAGCTTCTCTGCGCCAACGCCACCAATATATATAATATATTTATATATATATAATAATATATATATATATATATATATATATATATATAATATATATATAACATTAATATATTATTAATACTATACTATACTATATACTATGGAATCAATAGATGCTACAGGCTCTGAGCAAAAAATCGACCCAATGAAATGAACACCAGCGCCCAATTTTCCAAGAACACTTTTTCATACCAGCACTAACAGCACTTAATATCAAGTCACATATTTCTCTCTCTACCTCAATAAATTAACCGCTTTTTTCCGCAAATGGGAAACAAAAGAAAGCAATTTTCCGACACACACTCACATAAGTGCATAATCTCAATTCACTATCAATTCACAAGTACAACTAATCTACTAAATAAACTGGTTAATCTGATAAATACTGCTATTTCTGCTTCCACTTTCCCCTTCGAATGTGGGCGTTCATTTCATATCCATACCAATCTATATATACCTAGTATATACCCACCATAATACCCTCCCACCTATCAACCCCTCATCATCACTCACCCACACCTACCACCCTCCACCACCCATCATACTACCTAAACACTATCAACCCCAACCACTACATCCACCTACCTACTCATAACTCCACTATACACCCCCCTCACATACTCATCACCCTATCACCATACCCTCCTCTCATCACCTACCTCAACACCACTCACTACACTAATAATTACCTCCACTACCTACCCACCCTATACCTCATACACACTAACATATTCACACCTTCCTACTCTATACATCACCCCACTAACTACCCTACTATACTACTCATATCACACTACTACTACTACTCATATACCTCACCCAACCTCACCTAACACCTCACTACATACCTAAAACACCCCACTTAATCCTATACTACTCCCCTACTATATACCCTACTACACTACCCCTATCACTATACACAAATACTATATACTATAATATCACATAACATATATCCCATATACTACTCACTATCACCCCCCTACTACCCATACTACCATATATAATCTTATATATATAATACAGAAAACAACTTCTGATAAACAGATTTTATTAATGTTTAACTTACATCCTCATACGGCACTACACACTGAAATTTAAACAACTTATCTCAAATTCTCACACTATCACCACAATCCACTCCTCTACAACACATCAAACAACACATACACACAGCAACAGTCATCACATATCAAACAATCAATCTCTCTCTCTTCTCTCTCTCCTCCCTCTCTCTCATCTCATCTCCTCCTCTCTCTCCTCGTATCCAGAGTTTTTACAATATTTAGGATCCACTCACTGTGGATACCAAACAGGGCACCGCGCATGACCTGCCAGAATCGCCTAGTAAGGACCGCCACCGCTGCTGGTGCACATTAAACCCTCCTTGGTGGATGTCACAACGGGCGAACTAACGTCCTTACGAGTGCCTAGGGTTTTCTTGCATGACGGTCACTCTCGTCTACCCCCCGTTGTCTATATATACTCGATGAGATTGACACTCGCATTTGACACTATGACGTCTAGCGACTAAACTAGGTACAATGTCGCCTCTCTTGCAGCTGGACAATCTTAGGAGCTTGTAAGGTGTGAGAAGATTGATAAAATGAACGACCTGAACCATAGGGAGTTGTCGCCGACTCGTCCGCACACTCGACTGGCACGTAACACCTAAGAGAACACACTAACACAGCAGCTACACCTTGAGATTGGCTATGCGTTATTGACCACACTGTGCGCAGGACTCGCTATCGACTAGTCTGGTTCACACCCCGCCGGTTCATACCGTGGTAAGCTGTAGCTGCAACAGAATCCGGTTTTTGGTGGGGGGTATGCTATTAACGAGGTAAAACCCACAGTGACAGGGCCGTGCGTCTAGCTGAAACTCTAGGGTGGATTTTCTTAATGAACTGCCGCACCAGCCTCTCACCTCAATCAAAGCGTCAAAGGTGCCCCCGGCTCATACAGGCGGGTCGTGAAGCCAGGGACTAGAGGCCAGATCTGTACTGCTTCTTCGCTCTGTTTCCGAGTGTTCATCACTATTCGACGTACCCTCAGTCCCGCGGTCTACGGAATTCCAATTTACCAGGATGACCCATAGTATATTCTATATTATATTATAATTAATATTTAATAATATAACATCCTAATAAATACTACTCCCTCACTCCACCTACTAATAACATAATAATCACATATACATATATATATAATATAAATATATCCATCCATCCTCCACCTACCCATCCCCCTCCCCTTAATAAAGAACTCCTCTCATAACCCTATATGACTATACTAATACCTACACACCCATATAAATATATACTATACTATATATATATATTCTATATATATATTATATATATCTATTATATAATAATACTACATATATATATATACTACTACCCACTACTAGAACCCCTATATACATCTCACCTACTATTATTATACTATCTATCGCAATCCGTGCTCATCTAATAATAATACCTATACTATTTATAATATATATATTATATACTATATACATCACTATTTACCCCACACACACTCCTAACTCCACCGAAACAACACTACGGAAAAACAAACACTTACGCGCCCATCAAACCGCCGTTAGGCCCTCGTGACTCTTAAGCCAGCCAACATCTTGAGAATCTATGCGAAATCCACCACCCGCACAATAGGTTCTTTTATCCTATTACGTATACTGAATGCGTAATTATTCAAGTAACGTTAATATATTTGCTATAATACACATTTAAAAAAGCTAATTCTAAATCCTCACACCCCCCAACTATCGATTACTACATCCTATTACCCCTGAAATTCGAATGATCGGGTGGGATACACTCACTATAACATTCCTTCCACTTCCGTAACTCAATATTAATTCGGTAGCCCCACAAGAACTTTATCCCAACACTACAGACACTTAAAGTTCCACAAGTGTTACTCCTCACTATCTTCCTACCTTATACTATACTACTATATATATATATTATATATATACTACTATTATAATAATATAGTGATAACTAATTTAAGCTATAATTAAAAATATGCTCTATATTTAACCTAAAGCTATATAACATATCTATATACTACTATATACTATATACTATACTACATACCTATTAATCCTCATATCCACTCTTAAGTCTAGTCAAGATTAAATCTTGCATTAAACCTATCTCATCACGTAATTATACCCTGCAAACTAAACTCAAAAACTAATCCAACTCAATTCGTACAATCAAAACAAACAAAACAAGCGCTAAATATAACTAATTCTACGCACAGTCACGCCAGCGCACATACTCACAAGAGCCCCCACCAAAAGAAAACGCTGATGTGTAGATCCCAAGAACATTCCTTGTTCCTATTCCTAACATACAATCTGCAAATGACAACAAAAAAAACAATCAATCAATCAATCAATATATATATTTCGGAATATATAAATTAACCTACACTATAATGATTACTTAATATACTATAATACTAATAATTATATATACTACTATACATATTATAACACATACTATATATCCTTTGTTATTGTATTGTATTACTAATACCTATATTATTATTTTATATATACTACCCTAATATAACCTACTAATATATATATATAATATTTATATATATATAACCATAATATAATATATAATATACTATAACTCACTCCACTACTACCTATACCTAGTTACTCATATATTAAATAACCTTACATAATATATATTATAAGATAATAATATATATATATATACTACTACCCCCCTACACTTCACTATCACTACCTACTCTATACTATCCCCCTACTACTCATAATACCACTCACTATAATCTCTTCCGGACCAATAAATGATTTTTATCCCTATCTGTTAATATTCAAAGATTCTATACCCGCACCTATATACTACAATCTCATCCAACCTATTGAAATAGGGCCCTTTTCTGTCTTTTACGACTACGTCAGTTTTGATTTTTTCTTATTTTCTTAATATATCTGCACTATATGAAAACAACAATGAATTTCAGTGGTTAACGAAAATGATTCAAAGTATAGGCCATGTTAAAATTCTACCTTATTCCCAAAAATCACATTTCATGTTAAAAGTATTGTTTTCACACAAAATGAAAATCCTCTAAAAGTAACCCGACACTCTACCAGAAAAATCAAATCTACATAACTTATCAGAATCAGCGTATAAAAGCGTCATTACACAAAAATGATAAAAAACAAGAACCCAAAAAAAAACAAATATTTTTTTTCACATAACACATACTCTCGAAACGTATGAACACTATACAGAAAAAACCAATATACATATTTGAAGCTCGCAGTACTCGCTTGTCTACAACTCCTCGGTGAAAAAAAATCAAGGGCGCCGCTTCGAGCCCTACCGGGCGCAACCAGCAGGCGCGCGCGCGGACACGTCTTTCCCACACGAGAGCACATACACGCTATACCTACCACAACACGCAGATACCATCCCTACAACACGTCCACAACTGGCATTTTGCCAAACATAAGAACCCCCTACCCCCCTACTAAGCTCTACTATACCCCCCCCCCGGAATTAAATTTGTTTGACCCAACCTCTCTCCTCCCTTCATTGTATATTAAAGACTTAGACATTGAAGCTCAAATAGATAAGTTTTTATCGTTACGTGGGTTGGTTCCTTTTCGCATAATTACGTCTATTTAATAATAACACTAAAAATAAAGTAACTTTTTCCTATTAAGAATTTCTTTTATTCAGATTAAAACAAATTATCAAAAATAAAAACAAAATCTAAACTATCACATTTAATTTAACGGTGTTTGTTTTTTTAATTCTTAAATTTTAATTTTAATTAAAATTTAATTTTATTTTAAGCATTTAATATTTCAATTAATTTAAATTCAATTTAATTTTTATATTAAATTCCCTTCCGAATTGTATTCATAGATTGTTTCCCTTTTCTTATATGTTTACACGGTGGCAAGCTCTCTCCTCTAGAAGACCCAATGAAACTTGAAGAATTTAACTCGTAATCCGAACGTGCGTGCAAAATTTTTTTCGATGCTCTTGCTTCGTTTCGAAGAACGGCCGACCACGTCTTGTCCCTCTTGCTTTTTCATCAACACAACCCAGACATTCCAGAGTTGCGTCCTTCCACTCCGTTCTTTGACGCGCATCACCAACTTCCAACCTCTCTATACCTGAGGATCGAAGGTACGCCACCATCATTCCCAAATGTTGTTCACTCATATATACTACTTATATATACTATATAATCACTACAACTATACCCTACTATATATCTACTATACTCCCCCACTATATATTATCATATATATATGTATATATCCTACCAACTTTCAGGTTACCGACATGGTTCTATATATATCCTATATAAATATAATGAATTGGGACATCCTAAAGACGCTACTTTTGATGAATGAATTCCCATGTTTTATTATTATTGACACAAGTTCTTTAAAATTTCAGCAATTATCTTGTACCAAATTAACAGTACCTAAATATATTCTGTATCAATACACAATACCTTTTATGGGATAATGAGTTTGTGGAAAATTGCAACTCAGATTAAAAGAATATTAAAATCGAATTTTCCCCAAGTTCAAATTCAGATTATTTTTTTTCAAATGAAGATT
>JABUQX010029898.1:50000-57346 GCA_015478945.1 Trachelipus rathkii
TATATATATATATATATATATATATATATATATATATATATATATATATATATATATATATATATATATATATATATATATATATATATATAACCCTTCCCAGGTAGGAGTGGAGTGCGTAACATGCGGAGCAGTAGTAGAAAGAATATGACCAAAGAGATGAAACACCCATGCCACCACCTTTACCACCTTTTTAGTAGAACTCGTCTGCAATTAATTCATAGGAGCTGCATGTGCGGACCCTCACTATAACATCTAAACAAACAGTGGGTTGTACTTGGTCCAGGTGGGCCTGACCGTACCCCCTCCTTAAAACCAAAACCGTCACTCCTATTGTACCTTGCTTCCTCTGTCAGGCTGCATTTCTCTCCTCCAGACCCAATCTTTTGAGTCTTATTTTTTACCTTCGTACTGATTACTATAAATTACGAAGCCGTTATCATAAGTATTTTCCATTCCATTCCTCCTTTTATTCTTCTCTTCCATTTCGCCCGTAGGAACCCAATCGTTTAAATATCTTTCTTACCATAGTCTCCACTACTCCCATTATACATATATAAGACCCTAACTCCTCAAGACTTAGTCCTTCCATATCCACCAAAGATTTAATTATCCAGCCCTTCACCGTGACAGCTTTCTACTAAAAAGTGCATTATCCATTCCCCGTTTTCATCAACTTATATTTCTTGGGAGTTTTTCATAATGTGACCTTACTCAAGAGTTCACTATAACAACATGGCTTCACTAGAGGAATGTCTCCTTGCAATATAACCCTCTCTCATCTACATTTGCTTTCAAACCCCTCCTTTTACACCCTGCAGGAATCTCCTGAAATCTTCTTAAATCTCTTTGGGATTTCTATTCGGCACCATCCAGCAGTGGGAATCAATTCCATCCATTTTTTGCCAAAAGATTCTAATAACGGCATTTACTTTTCCATTGCATTCCATTTCAGTCTCAACGTTCTCTTTCTTCAAATCTCTTTTCCAAATGTTGATCCTTCTAAAACTTTCACCTAAGACTTTCTCTCTATATATATAATATATATATGAATGCTTATATATATACTTTTATATATATATATATATATATATATATATATATATATATATATATATATATGTATATATATGTTCTTTTGTATGTAATAATAAATATATATATATATATTCATATATATATATATAATATCTGCTATATATATATATACACCTGTATATATATATATATATATATATATATATATATATGCTCTCTTTATATATCGTCTGGAGATGGAGCATTTAAAAAACAGCTGGGAAGAGAAATGAGAAGAGCAATTGGAAGAACTGAGAGCAGAGTGAAGATTCCAGGAGAAGAGCTCCTGCAAGGGTTCTAGATGGTTTTTGTTTCAGAGAAGGAGGAAGTTTTCTGCATGTGTTGTGGCCAAATTTTGCAGTTAGAAGCTGCTGAATAAGATATTTAGAAAAGAAAAAAAAAAAAAAAAACATATTTTTACTAAACTAAGAATTTAAATTAAAATCAAAATAAAAATAAAAATCATTTATCAAAACAAAATTAATATTTTATCCATTAAGAGGAGAAGCAACAAAATTTTCATTTCGGTTCTTTCAGTAGTTATAAATCATAAAAAAGATATTTTATCATAATTAGTTGAGGAGTAGCAAAATTTTTGAGTTTGCTCTGTTTTATTAAAAGTAAATTTAGAAGTTAAACTTTAAGGCCTTCTGCAATAACTGAAATTTGGTCGAAGATGAATAGATATTTCTTCTTAGTCGGATCATAAGATTACTTTTCACATGGTTCTAGGAGCTGGGAACACCCTTAGCCATTTAATTTCTTCCCATAAGCCCCTGCCATAGGAAACTGGAAGGTAGTAGCGACAGGCCAAGCAAGCCGGTAACGTAAAAAGAAAATCGCTCAAGTTACCTTTGGAGGAGTAGTACCTGACAGGCACATCCTAACAGGATGTATGATATAACACCACTATATATATATATATATATATATATATATATATATATATATATATATATATATAGTATATATATATATATATATATATATATATATATATTAGGCAAGAAGATATCCTGTGCCATGGCCCATCCATTAGGGAGTTTGGGGTACACCTCGTTTATATGAAGATGCGGTTTAGACCCCATAAAAACCTCTCCTTTAATTAATACTTGGGTGGGCTTTCTATTTTGAAAAGGTTTCCGAAGTTCTTCTAATGCTACAGATCTTCGACAAGGAAGGAAAATTGTTGGATAATAAGGTATATATATATATATATATATATATATATATATATATATACTCTATCATATACATAAAAATATATATATCTCTCTTTCATACTCTTTCTATATATATATATATATATATATATATATATATATATATACCCGAATATCATTATATTTTTTATTATTATTGATTTTTATTTTGTTTTGGAGGATATCTTAATACTTGGAAGGCAAAATGACTTGAAGATATTCTTACTTAAGTTCTGAACACGTGTTTCTGAGCTTGCTCTCTATCTGGTAATCTTTTTCGTTTGTGCCTATCAACGTCTAGCTATTATCCTCCAGGTTAAAATCGTGCTTTTATTTTGCTTCTTAAGAAAAAGTTAAGAACTGTTAATTAAACTGTCGTCCTACTGTTCTAACTTTGAGTTCTCCCCCAAAGTTTTTGAATATACACTTTGCAGAAAGATTTTTTAAACTTTATTCTTTAAATTTTATACCAAATCACCAGTATGGGCTTCACAGTGAATTTTTGTTAAGGGGAGATTCTTTCCTGTAACTCTACTTTTTGTTATTTTTCATTTCAACATTTCGATGAATGTTTTTCTGCAATACCTGATATATCAAAAGGTTTCGATAGAGTTTGACCCAAAATCTTTAATTTACGAACCTCACTCGTTCGGTATCTATCCATCTTTCTGTATATTTATCTCTGATTTCCTTTTTGGGCACACTTTAGCTTCTATTGAAAACGTCTACCACTCATCCATTAAGGCTATTAATAGAGGTATGCTTTATGGCTTTTGACCCTCGCTCTCTTTTCTAATCATTAATGATCTTTAACCTGTCACTTCTACATTTATCAACTTCCATGTTGAGAACGTTACATTACTCATTTTCTTTTTGAAATTTAATTACCTAAATTACCTAACAGTAAATATATAACTTCACTAGGGAGTCTATTCCACAACTTTTATGTCACTTATCATTCCTCTCATCAAACCAAATAAACTTTGGGGAGCTATGTAACATTAACGTCTAAACAGCCCAGGTTTGGCCTCATCTGATTTCTTTTTATATCTGAATCGTATGATTTCAAGTTAAAATAAGCTCTTAGCATGAATATGATTTCGGAACCTCCATTAATTTTGGACTTTATAAATACTGGCATTGTCACTTCCAAAAGAGTCGAACTTTTTGGATCTTTTGTCATATATTTTATTTTTGTATCTCTCTCTCTCTCTCTCTCTCTCTCTCTCTCTCTCTCTCTCTCTCTCTCTCTCTCTCTCTCTCTCTCTCTCCTCTCTCTCTTTCCTCTCTTTTCTCCTCTCCTACTCCATATATATATATATATATATATATATAAAAATCAAAATTTTATATGAATGTAACAGGGTATACTAAAAAAAGAAGAAACCGATGATGAACTTAGGATTTCAGTTGTCATGCCAAGCGATCGTCCCGAAACTGCGTTCCGTTTTGAGTTCGGTATCGCTTTTAATGCTCAAATAGATTTAAAATCATATAAATTTGTTGACTTATTTCATCGTATCGTCGGTCTAAAATCACGAATGTGCAAACTTGTAGTTTTGAGAGGTAAAAGGTTTTAAATGTTCGTCTGGAAATATAAAATAAATGAGATAATAAACAAACAAACCGATTGTGGCCTGGTTATAACTTTCCGAGTACATTCGTGCTTACAGTTTTGAAAAACGGCAAACTTGCTCATTCGTGGTTATGACATTGTACCGACGATCTGTTAGGTACTTGCTGCCTAATTTCGGGATATGGAAAGTATTTTTAAATTCTTTAAATTTACCTTTCAAATTTAATTAGCAGATGAAGGGGAAATGGCGCCTTCCCCTCTTAGCATCATACCTCGTCGAGAGTAAAATGGCTTCTTCAACGTTGCATGATCCAAAACCGCAAAATGATAGTGCTAAGGCGTCAAGTTCGAAAAGGAAAGTATTCGTCGGGAGAAGATAGTGATATATACTCGTAAATAAATATATTAATAAATATTTTTATGTTAGATGCCAAACCTTATCAAATGCTCATTTTATATTAAGACTGATGTGTAAATTATATTATTTTGTGTAAACTGTACACACATTGCAAATATGTTTATTTAATTACAATTACACTAAAACTTGTAATTCATTAAATTGATTCATTATACATTCAGTAGTTTGTATACCCTTTGTGCCACCTTTTAGAATTGATAAAAATCTCATGGGAACCTTATCAAAAAGATAAGAATTTTTTAATTATTTTAAAAAAAGAAAGATGAATATATAGAATTTATCTATTTCAAAATGAGTACTAATTTCTATGACTTTTATTCATGCATCAATTTGTCAATTTTTGGAAAAAAAAAGTATTGTTTATAATTTCCCCAATAATGGGCTGAAGGTAGGTACTTTTAGAGACCTTTTCATAAGTTTTTAAAGATCGATGGTGCACAAAAGATGATTTCTCTTCATGAAGTTCATGAAAATAAAAAATTTGGGATGTAATTTTGTGTATATATATAGCTTGAAGATAGTAATGCTATTCTCTTGGCAGGTGAAAAGCAAATTTTGGAAAAGTGTACGGTTCAAATTTTTTAAATAAGTTTCTGCTATTCCAAAAATAAAAATTAACAACATTATTATTTCTTAATTTAATTTTTTTTTTAAGCTCACCAACGATCAGAAATTGCTGAAATAATAACCTATTAAAGCTGTTTTCGTTTTTGCATTTGTGCTTACGAAACGTAAGAAATGCTTAAGTTTGCGTTCGTTTTTGTCAAATTTAGGAAAATGTTCACCAAACGTAAGGAATTTCCTAAATTCTGTAAGATTGCTATTTCCCGTGCTTGCCGAATTTAGGAAAATACGAAAAAGTATAAACAAACTGGATTTCACCAGAGGTCCGTTTGATTTGATGACTGTTTCATTCATAAAATTATCTTTAAATCTAATTTCTTCCAGATCGATAACCTCCATCACAGTAGTTGATCAATTATTTGTAATATAAACCATTTGTTTTGTTTTTTATTTCTGTTTATTCCCAAACTACGTGCCCCATCACAACAGCTGATCAAAATATTTGTAAACAAACGTTCGTTTATGTACAAAATTCGTGCTAAAACTGGATTAGCATTTCTTATCGACCGCAAGCACAGGTGACAAAAACGATAACGGCTTATTATGTGTACAAATATATTAATTAATGTGTTATTATTAAATGTTTATATCAGTAGAAATACTGTCTAAGACTCTAAGTGTTTATATCACTTAACCTTTCAAATGTGGTGCTTTTCGGGTGATATAAACAATTAAACATGATAAACGATTTATTGATTAAAATATTTGTAATCTTTATTACGAGTCATTATTATTAATGAATTTTAAATAAACAAACAGTATTACCAACTTATTGAGTAATATACTTGTAAGCAAATTATTACGAGTCTTTATTTTAGCAATTTCTGATTATTAAAGAGAAATTAACAGTAAATTATTAGTTATTAATTATTCGAATTTTCGATAGTTACAATAATTTTAATGACTTCGCTAAAATCTTTTAAATCTTCTTGGCACTTTTCATTTTCATGACGGAAATTAAATAGTCTTTATTCCTAACTATTCTGTTTAGGGATGCCCGATATCTAAAAAATGTCGATATATCGATATTTTAATAATCAAATTAAGCCGTTTTCTATTTTCCATTTTGCTTACGAAATTTAGGAAAATGCTCGTTGTGCTCCATTTTAGGTTAGAATGCTTGACACGAATTTTAAGGGAATTTCCTTAAATTCACCATTTGTATCCATAAAGTGTACCGGAATTTAAGGAAAATGTATGAATAAAATGTAAACAAATAAGATGGCAGCATGATACCCATACTACTTCAAATGCATTTGGTAGTTTGAAGAATTGGAGGTCAGGTCGGCAATTTTGGTGGAGTTGGTAATTTTGAAGAGGGTGGGTCGGAGTCGGAGTTCGGAGTCGGTAATTTTCAAAGATTGGAGTCAGGTCGGGAGTCAGTAATTTTTCAAGGGTGGAGTCAGGTTAGTATTTGAGGGTGGATTCAGGTCAGGAATTTTGAACAGCCACAACCCTGTTGGTCTAGGTCGTTTGATTTGAACAAACATTCCTTACGTATGTGTGTAATTTATAAATATTTGTAAACAAAACCATTGTTAAAAGGTTTAAAGTTTTTTATTTCAAATCGACGTGCTTCCATCAAAACAGCTGATCAAAAATATTTGTAAGCAAATGTTCGATTATGCCCATTTGTGCTGAAACTGGATTAGCATTTCTTATCGACCAATGAGCTTCAGTACGGGAAATCGAAAACGGCTTCCTTCGATATTATCCTTGTATGTTCTTCAGTATATAATTTGTTTATAATTCGATATATTATAATCTTATAACTATATATATATATATATATATATATATATATATACTCCTCTTGTGGGCCATCTCAACATACTTTCACCATATATATATATATACTTTCTCTCTATATATTGTGAAAATTTGTTATAAAATTGTCAAAGGCTGTGATAATTAAAAGAAATTTTGATACAGTAAATAACAGTAAATGAGTCATCAATAAGGCTAAATATTACTGGTAAAATTCCGCGAGGAGTCACATGACTTGATCGTGGTCTGTAAAGGATGAACAGTATTGAATATTATTTAGTATTTCGTCTGTAATTACTCTGTGAACATGTGAATTACAATATATAGTGTTCCTTAACAGTACAATAAAGTTGTGGTTCATTTTATTAATAGTTGATTGTATGCAGTATTGTGCAACTTATTATTTATTGTTTCTGATCATGGCTAAAGAAAACCTGTGGATTAAGCTTGCATGACCATCAGCCTTCAAGGATGCTAATTTTAAGTTGGCTCAAAAGGAATAAAGTTGTCATAATATTGAAAGCGAACAAGGGTGAAGTCTCCTGTGCGGTAAAGTGGTATTTGGCAAAGGGCAAATGTTTTCGTGCTGATGTGGTGGGGTGGGAGGCGTGCCACTGCCTGCTGCCTTTTCTCACCTCTTTCCTCACACCTTTCTGCACTGCTCACACCCTGCCCTGCCTTA
>JABUQX010029899.1:0-14301 GCA_015478945.1 Trachelipus rathkii
GAGAGCGAGCGTATTTATTAGGTAGGTGGGATGTAGTTAAACACCCCAAAAAGGACAGGCTCTCGCCAGAATACTAGGTTCAAGCACTGGGAGTTGACCGCAAAGAATTGAGAAATTTTTGAATTTTGTCTTACTACTATCTATCTTTATCTTAAGGAGTATATTATTATTATTATGTCATGTTTGATAATAGCGTTTTTTTAATTTGTCTTTTCAGCGCAGATAATGGTTTCTTTCATCATTTTATTTTTATTCTTTAATTGTTGCTAGAAAGAAGCTTATTGTAAATGTAATAATAGTTAAAAATAAAAGTAGTAGCTAAACTTTAAACTACTGGGAAATGGAAACTGGAATATTTTTTAATCAACCAAACATAAAAATTATATTAATTTATATTATGCATTTATTATTCCTTAGATATATTTATTTATAAACTAAATTATTATTATTAACAACCAAATATGAAATAAATGACAAGTATGGTTGTACAGGAATACTCTATGAGTTGCCTGCAGTAACAAAATTTCTATCTCAATAAATAAGCATTTTTAATTAATTAAATATCGGTTCGATCGGTTATTCGGTATCAAACATAAAAAACTGTCAGTTTCCGGGTATCGGTATCGTTGATCCGGCCTTTGCTGTATCGTACATCCCTAATATTATATATATATAGTATCATATATTATATATATATATATATTATATAATAATAATGATAAATATATTATTATATTATTGATTATATAATATTTAATATAGGCCCTGTGATGTTTTAAGACTCCGTCAGCTTTTATTTTTTTTTTTTTTAAATATTGCTAATATTTTTCAGTGGTTAAATATATGTGACAAACTAGTTCAAAGTTTGTTATTATAATAATTATTTAAAATAATTGATATCATAAAATTTAGGAATGACATTACTCGAAAAGGACGAAATACAGAAACCATTACTTGGAATCGGTATAAAGTATACAAAAAATGTAAAAAAAAAAAATATTTTTTATAACATGAAATACTCGAAAAGTACGACACGTGCAGAAAAACCAATAATTATTTGAATCAGCGATAAACAGTATTACAAAAATGTAAAAAAAAAAAAAAAAAAAATAGCGGGACACGAGGGGGACGTTTTCCTACCCTGGGAGGGCTGAGAGAACCCCCGCGACACCCAATACCAAAGAGCGGGGGTTCCGGAGACCCTCAACGGAGGGGGGGGAAATAGTTCCTCCCGTCGTTCCGGAAGGCGAAAGAGACCCGAGCGCCATCTAATGCGGTTACTTGGGTTCCTTGGTTAAAAAAAAAAAAATTAAACTGACGGAGTCGTAAACGAACTGTCTCCCTATTATCTTTGGAATCAGTCCGGTCGACCCTTAAATTGCTGTTAGGATCAGTATACATAGAAATATAAAAAAAAAAAAAAAAAAAAACAAAAGGACGAAGTGTAAAATATATACACATATGTATAGATATATATATTATATATATATATAATATATATATATATATGATAATTATATATATATTATATTATATATAATATTTATATATATATATAATATAATATATATATAATTAGATAATAATAATATATATAAATATATATATATATATATATTCAGCATCCCGAAAAGCCAGACATGTAACTAAAAAAAGTATTTAGGTGACGTGAGCTAACGAACGAATAATATTCATTTATTCATCAGGAAACATTTTTACCCCGGAATTAAAAAAGTAAAAAAAAAAATACAATTTTTTAAAAAAATTATTAGTTAAAATTGTGAAAAGTTACAGGTTGATTTTGAGAAATCGAAAGATTCTCGCTTTACTCCGGGGGGGGGGGGGGACTGAGCAAGCAAAGGTGCCAATGTTATTTTTTTTTAAACTAACGATACCCCCGGTAAACAAGACACGTGGATTAGAGGTCGGGGTTTCTCGCCTACGGGGGACGACAGGGGGACTTCGTCCCCCCTCTCTGTCTGTCCCCCGTCGGCTCGAACACCCTAAAAAGATTATTATAAAAGAAAAATATTTTCCAAGTCGATTGAAATTTTTCAAATGTATTTGGCAACTTTTGGTCGAGAGACTACTGCAGGTTTCAAGAGTCATCAGATAAATTTTATATTTCAGGTGTAAGATTTTACTAATATTTAAGATGCTTATTAATAACAATTAGAATAAAAATAATTTTTTAGTTTCTTCGACTAATTTACTTTCTGAAATCAAAATAGTATTTAATTCCTGTACGATGTCATAGTTCCTAGTACATGCCTGGCATTTCGGGTTGCTGGCCATCATATATATTATATTCATATATGATATAGTATCATAGTTATTATATATTATATGCAACTATAATATATTATATATTAGTTATATATATTTATATATTAAATATTATTATATTATATTATTACTATCATATATATATATATAAATAAATTTATATATGTATATACTATACATATATATTATTAATTTATATATATTATATTATATATTATTAATATAATTAATTATAGTAATAATATATTATATATAATTATATATTATATATAATATATATATATAAGCTGATATTTCCCGTTGATCTTACCCCGTTAACAAAAAGCTTTTGAAATTTAATCCGGAATGTATTATTTAAATAGAGGGATATTACTTCTTATTCCTTCTAAGAATTATTATCTTATAATTTAAAAAAAAAACCTTTTCGCATTTTATAAATCACATCAAAATTTACAAATATGCGTTAACCATTATTCATTTTATTGACTGTTGTAGGCTCAGTGTTAGCCGTACCTACCGTGCTAGCTTGTAGCTGAAACCTACGTATTTTTAACAATAACAGGAAACGAATATGTTTTATTGATTCTCCAGAATGCACCTTAATAATGATGAGTTATATTGAAGATATGTCACATATTGTTGCAGCCGCGTAAAAAAAAAAAAAATACAATATATTTATATATAATAAGTTCAAAAACCTCAGATCGCCCACTCTTCGGCAATGACGATTGATTTGTAATGTTTATAGTACTTAACTAAACTTAAAGGCAAAACATTAGTTTTGAAAAATAATGCGAAAGTAACATTTATTTGTAAAAAAAACAATATTTTTTAACTAAGAGTACCCGTAAGGAATGCACAAGATGGAAAGAGTGCGGGTGCTGGTCACTATGGTTGGACGAAAGATGGGCGTGGTGGACTTCTCCCCTCTCGTCCACCAACGGCTGCCAGCCCTCATAAATATAAATATAGCAAAGGAGATCCAATGATTGGCGTCTTTTTTAAGTTGACTAATATGATGAATTTATTCCATAGTGAACGTTCCTAATAACGTTGGAGATTCTTGATATCGATTTCAACAATAATAAATACAAATATATAATATTATATATTATATATAATAATATATATATACTATATATAAATATATATATATATTTTATACTAGTATATATATAAATATATATAAATAGTTATATAAATAATATATAATACTATTATAATATAATAATATATATATTATATTAATATGATATATATATATTATATATATATAATATAATATAGATATATAGATATATATATATATAGTATTATTTATATATATATTTATAATATGATCTATGATACAATATACACAAAGGCAAGCTAACGAAATCGCTGGAAGTGTGCGATGTTCACAAAAAAAAATAATATCATATATATATATATATATAATCATTATATATATATATCTATATATATATTATAGTGATGTATATATATTATATATTTTTATATAGTAATATCTTATTATAGTATATCGAATTTTTTTATCAGGTAGCCCACTCTGATTATTCCTTGTCACGTGTTACCATTCGAAGTGTGATTTAAAATAAAATATGGAAATAATAACTTGCTTACTTAATTAAATTGAAATTTCCTTGAAACTTCATGCTATCCCTGAAGTCGCCATTCCCTCTACGCTCAGCTTTCTCGACTTGGCACTATCAGCTCAATCACCAAATAGTCAACCCAACAACTTCGAGCAACAATCCATATCTTTCACCCAGTCGACCAAGCCGCACACCCGAGGATTCAGTTCTATCTTGTCCCATCTATTCCGAAAACAGTTTTAACTTTAATCTAGAGAAAAGATTTCAGCTTCCATAGTTGACATTGAGTAGTTATTAAAATTTTGCAAACTTTTAATGTTCTTCAAAAGTCAGTCTGTCCTTCTTATTTATGTAGATAAAAAAATCAAGAGCTCGCTTCCGGAGAATAAAATCTTCTCAACAATAATGAACTTCAAGTTCAGCATTTTGGTTCAAGATGTTAAAAATGGATAAACAGTTAGTCTTTTTAAATGCAACTAATACTCAGTAGCTTTTTTAATTTTGTAGTAATTGGAGCATTTAACGATCTTCTCATTCACCGTCACAAACATAGTACGATCTCCCTCAATTATGGTCTAGTCCTAATGTGTCTGCCTGTCTCAATCTAAACAATTCTTAATTGTATTCCTACAGCTCTGTTTTATGAGACAGTTGGATTTCTTGATTGAATTATCTATAGAAAACTTTACGTGTTGCATGTATATGGCGAAAACGGAATGCGCCATACAAGAAGGATAGGCATCAGCTCTAAGTCTTTGCGAACCTCTGCTCTCTGTTCCTCCTTGTTGCTTTCGATTATCGAATTTTTTCAAAGCACTCTAACAATGGATCTCTATGTTCAAAAGCCAATGTCGTTGGATTTAAAATCATTTTTTTTAACATCGAATAATTTCTTCTAATACAGAGCATCTCTGAGAGATCTGTGAAAAAGGTTGAAATCTATGATATTTCTAAAGAAACCAACTTTTGGGATTAAATATAATATATTAAATATATATATTATATCATTATATGAATATTGGAGTATTATATATATTATATATATTAGTATATATATATATTATATATATATATTATTATTATACTTAAATAATAATAATATAATATAATAATATATAATAATAATAATAATATAATATAAAAATATAATAATTAATTTTATAAATATAATGAATAATAATTAATAATAATAAATAATAATAATAGAATAATAATAATTAATATAAAAATATTGATTATTATTAATAATATAAATAATAATAATATATAATATTAAATATAATTAAAATAATAATAATAATAATAATAATAAATAATGATATAATAAATTGGTTATAATAATGAAAACATAATATAATGATAATAATTAATAATAATATAATAATATAAAATAATAATAATTAATAATAATAAATATAATAATATAATATACTAATATAATAATAATATTAATAATTTATTAAAATAATAACGACGAAATTTACCAGGCGAACACGCTAATCGCTCCATTGTATAGTTTATTGTATCACTGCCAGAGTTAATTTACAATGATATACGGAGTAAGATTGGAGACGAAATCTATGTTCGCTCACTCTCACGCCTTCTTTTATAAATAGAAACTTCAAATAACTTTACAACTGATACGAGTATGTTTATTCGATTTCTTATTATTAATGAAACCAGCGTACGTTTATGCCTTAGATTACAAAAACAGGTTTTTCAAATTTGCGATCAATTATATTTATCTTATTGAAACTGGTGTTCTTATTAAGGTATTTTAATTTCGATTATGCCTTAATTAATGAAGGAGGAGCGGTCGCCCCATCGCTCCTATACACGAGTCGCACCCTGATTACGCTATTATATATTATATATATATATATATTATAATATATATTATATATAAATATAATATAGTATATATATATATATAGTATCATATATATAATATATACTTAATATAGTATTATCATCTATATAGATTTGATAATAATGATAATAATAAATGTGAGATGAATGTTAGTTTTTAATATGCGAGGATGTTTACTTTAAATATCCGCGGATGCGGATAGCGGATAGCTTTAGTATTATTAATAAAACAGCAAGTCAAACCCCAATATCAAGAATTAGCCACATATAAATGACATTATAAGTAACTAAAAATATTTGGGAAAATATATATAAATTCATTAATAATATGCTAAGAAAGAGAGGAAACAATAATATATGAAGTAAATAACTCTTCAATTTCCAGTATTTGTGCTACGAGGGTGCAGGACGTGAACCCTACTCTTATACACCCCCAAAATTTGTACAAAGTTGGTATTTTAAAATAAAAAGAATAACTAAGAAATTATTTTTTATAAAAAATAAAAACTATTTCCTTTCTTTATAATTCAAACCATTCTCTATTCTTAATATTTATATATATATAATATATATATATTATATATATATTATATATTATTATATATTAAATATATTTATAATATAAATATATAAATTATATATTATATTTAATATATATAATAATATATTATATATATATATACATGATAATTATATATAGATATATAATATATTATATATTATATATATAATATATATATATATATATATATATATATATATATATATATTATATATATAGTATATATATATACTATGAGAACGCAGCACCCTACATTAACAAATTATATTAGATTCGCGAAGATCGCGAAAAATTTGTAGGAGATGTTTTTATTTTTTTTTTTTTTTTTTTATTCGTCGAAATATTTAAAAAATGATCATTTTATATTAAGGGCTCGAGCCGACGGCGGGACAGAGGGGGGACGAAGTCCCCGTCGTCCACCGGGAGGCGGAGAGACCCCGTTTCCTGCCATCTTTGCGGTTTACGTTTATGTAATTCCTTTAGTTAAAAAAAAGAATAATTATACCTTTTACAATTTTTTAAATATTTTCGACGAAAAAAAAAAAAAAGAAAAAAGTTAACCCTCTAAAAATTTTCCGTGATTCCAAATATAAGTATATTGCTTTAATTGTAGGAGCTATGCCGTTCTCTCTAAAAAAAAATTACAAAATAAATAAAAAAACACTCATTGTGGACACAAATAATAAATTTTTACGTTCGAAATAAACGAAAAAATTAAATTAAAGGAATTTTAAAATTAAATTGCCAAATTGAATTTCAAAAAGCAAAAAAGTCAGACTTTTATAGCAAATCAAATTTTTAATTTTTCGTTACCTAATTATCAGAGAGCATTACCAACCATTCCATACTAAATTTTTATGCTACCGTGGTTTATAAAGGTAATATAGTATATATATATAACTAATATAAGATATAGTATATATATATATTATATATATTATATATAGTATATATAATATATTAATATAATATATATATATATATATATATATATATATATATATATATTACTATATAATATATAATCACATAAACAAGCTTGTTCATATTTGTACTGCTTGAAGTTGTTTATATCGAAGAGAATCTCCATTTCTACACAGTTTTCAATTACCTATTTCCACTAACATTTTTTATAAACTTTTCTTTCTTTTTTTCAGATAACATATAGCAACCTAAATGTTCTACAAACGATGTGTCTTTACCACTTGCAACTGTTACAATCTCTTCCTTTCTTTTAGGAAATATCTGTAAACAAAAGTTTCCTACAATAATATCTTGTATCGTTTATTCAGGTTAGCAACTCAAATAGCACATTTTCTTAAAACCAAAGAAATGCATTTCTGTGGGCTGAAAACTCTGAATGGTTGGAAAGTTGAAAATTTTATAATCTTCATTCTTGTAAAACTTTAAAACCTATTTCTTTTCTTGTTCACTTCAACATTACTGACTCTCTTCTCTCTCTCTCTCCTCTCTCCTCTCTCTCTCTCTCTCTCCTCTCTCTCTCTCTCTCTATATATATTAATATTATATATTATATATATATATATATTATATATATATATAATATATATTTAATATATATATATTATATATATATATTATATTATCTTTTTTATATTTTTGTTTTCTTTGTTTATTATTCTAAGATTTTTTATCTTTTGGATGTTGCACGATATATGAACCTGTATACATTTACACATCTTTTACTTATTTGAATTGTATGTTATATTTTTACATTTAACTACATAACACTAATCTTATAATTGGATTAACCTCTAGAACTCATTTTCTTTCGGTTTTTCTGTGCCTGTAGTCATGTTTTCGGCGTTTTCATTTTTCCAAGCCAATTTTTGACATTTTTTCGATATCACTTCATGACCCAAATTTTTTTTTCCGAAATGACCTTAAACTTGAGTATACATAGATGGGTCTATTTTACGCACAAAAATTGCACATAGAGTTTTTTGATTTGGGAAAATTGTGTCGGGAGCATTGTCGTAGATTCAAACCTATTTTTATTTTTTATATTGCTGAGCACAATTTCCACAAATAAAAAATTCTACGTGGCATTTTGTGCGTATAGACCCATCTATGCATATTTCAAGTTTGATATCATTTCGAAAAATGTAGAACGTTGATACGAAAAAATATGAAAAAGTTAGGTTTGGAAAAACTGAAAAGCCGAAACAATGACTACAGACACAAAAAAAAACACCCGAAATGCTCTAGAGGTAGAAAACGCTGCGGTTTAGCTTTTTCCCCATCAAAATTGTCTGAAAATTAAGATTTTATATCCATTTTTAGGTGGGCGGCTAAAATGGGGTTCCAAATCTCAAATATTGATCCATCCCCTTTTTTCTTTAATATATTATATATATATTATATATTATATTATATTATTATATATATATATATATTAATTTATATATATATATATAATATTATATATATATTCTATATGCAAAAGTGGGCGGGGCCTCTGAAGAAAAAAATATATTTATGTATAAATATATATTAATATATTATATAATATATATATTATATATATATTATAATTATATATATATAATTATATATAGATATATATAAGTGGGCGTGGCCTCTGAAGAAAAATGATGGACCCAAGCCCTTTCGATTATTTGTTAAATAGATGTGGTGGGAAATTCTGAAAAGCCGATTGCTACCATATCTTTAGTTTTTCGATGATTATCATGCCGGATACTTACTTAGTTTTCAACATATAATTAATAATAATAATTATATATATATATATATATATAATATAATTATATATATATATATTATATATATATTATTTATATATATATATATATATTATATATATATATATATATATATATATATAATATATATATTATATATATATAATTATTAATTGGTCCACAATTCAAATATAAATATAAAATTCTCTCAATCACAAATTAACTTTTTAAAAGCTAAAAAAATATAACTTTTACGATTTTAATTTTAAATAAAATGTCTAAAAATTATTCTTTATTTACCAGGGCTGCGGAGTACGTAAATAAATTTTTTCGACTCGACTCCTTTAAATTCAAATGTTGGATTTCGACTCCAACTCCACTAAACAAAAAACATTCGATTCCGACCCGGACTCCGACTCGACTGCGAATTGAGTCTGACCGTCGACTCTAAATACGAAGGAAGACTTCGGACTCGACTCTTTCCCAATTGACTCAGCGACTCGACTTGACTCGACTCTATCTGATTTCTACCTGACTAGACTCTACCGACTCAACACTCCAAACTTCAACATTTCGACACGACTCAGCTTAGTGCTTACAGATTACAGTAAAACATTTTTTGGTTTCCACTATTTTCTTTCTACGTCTTTGTAATTTTGAGAATAAAAAAAGATACTCTCCTACACTTTCTCCAAAATCAATGAATCTTTATATCTCCAATATCTTACGTGTACACCGTGGTCCCGTAAAGAGCTAAAGATCAAGCGCAACACATGCCCGGGACAACAATTTTTAATAGGTATTTTCTAGAAGTTTGACTCGTGAAAACAGTGATTAATAACCCGTAAATAGTTAGATGAAAATAGAGCATTTCGTTTTACCTATATTTATTCCAAGAGGCGCCAATTATTAAAATTACTCAGATTTTAAATACCTTAATCAGATTCAGGAACGTTACCTCTAGAAATAAAGTTAACTCATATAGCTTAAAAGGTAAGCTTTGTGGTTTATATACTTTGAATGTAATTGAATTAAGCTCCTCTGAACTAAATTATAATTATATTTTCTAGGACTATTAAATATAACAAAGATGTTTAGATTATATCTGTTGAGGTATTATTTATCACATCTTCACCTATTATATTTCTATCACTGATATTATTATATATTATATATGATATCCCAATTGATTTAATTAGTCCATAGACCAATGTAATAATGTAAGCTTTATATATGACTTAATCGCTTTATCACTACATCAAATATGCATTGATTTTTCCCTAAAAGAAACTATTGTATCCCTTTGCTTAACTAATATTAACGTTTTCATTGATATTTGTAAATATAATCTAAATTGTCAATTTTAACTCCCAACACATATTTTGTATTAATTTTTGCCAAAAACAATATTCGGTGTTTGTGTAAGCCCAGTTTTATTAAAGCACATTCAGATATTGTGTATCATCATCCTACCTATATTACTGAATAAACAATAGTAATTTACTTCATTACTACCAAACCATATATGAGGTGTAAAAGGAGAGTGTTTATATTAGGTAATTATTGATTTTTTTTGTGTTCATTCATTTCTTATACTTTATTATTTTTATCTACATTATTCTTTCTTTTTATTTTATGTGCGAGAAATCTGGCTCGAATATTTCTGGATGAGGAGAACAAAAGAAAGTGATGTATCCTCTCATTTGGCACTACTAGAGGGGCAGTGACGAGTATCGGCGGTTTCCTCAGAGGCCGTTATAGCAACGCATGCGGCCCACCTGGTGTGGGTGATTGGTTTAAGTGAATTCTCTACTCTCATTTTCCAAAAAGAAAGACCCAGTTCTAATTGAGAATCAATTCATTGTGAGTCTATTTTTAGTATTTCATATTATTTCTTTAATTTGTCCCTTTTTATTCTTTAATATTATTTATTCATTTCTTCTATCATTTATCTACCAATAAATTATTTAACATTTATGATAGAAGAGCGTAGTTCTCTCTTTTCTTTGAGGAGCTACCTGTTACTTGCCTGCTGCCTTTTTCTCTTCTTTTCTCTTTTATTTATTCACTGTCGGCGATTACCTCATATATTGTGATCTTCTTTTGTATCTTTTGACGACGATTCTTAATTCTGAGATCTCTCCTAAAAACACAAACACCTAAATTAGAACACGATTTTTAATACTTTATCTTCTAATTGATCAATTCATATACCCTCCATTTCCCTTGCGTAGAATTCGAAATATGGCAGAAAATAAGGACGCAATTACGAACGGCGCATGCGGCGGCGAGGTGAAAGTTACGGTCAATGAAAATGGACTACCCACGTTTACCACTTCAGATTCATCAGGATTGGTGGCCAGCCAACCAGCAAATTTGATGACATCTGATTACATCGTTTCTGTACCATCCCACTTCGGCTTTGCTGAGTCTTCGGGGATGTTGAACGTAGGTCCAACACACTCGATAGGTTCAATACCCTCCTCGTTTACGACGTCTCCCCCAGTAACGGTAACAGTGTCCCAATTAAATTTGCCGGGAGGAATCTCGGTAACAAGTTCATTTCTTGGTGGTATGCAGCCAGGAATAAATGTATACCGACAACCCTTTCCGTCCGCCCCATTTGCCCATTATCAGCAGGTTCCATTGTCTGTGGGGAAATTTTCAACATCAAATACCTATGCAAAACCCGCTTTCTCAAGAACAAGAAAGCAATGTTTTGCTGTTGAAAATCTTAGAGCAAAATCAACGAACCTTGGATACTATTACCCAAATGATGCAAATGATGAGGGATCAACAACAGCAAAAATTAAAGAAAATGATTCCTGTCGGCAAGTATTGTTTGGAGAATGGGGAACCTCTCCCACAATTTCTAAATAGGTTTGAGGAATATGCCCTGGCTACCTATCCTAGTTCCCCTGTTGATGGTTGGTGAACATATTTGGGATTGCATCTGGAAGGAGCCATCAAGCAAATTTACGATGTACTGATGAAAACAAATGCAAGTTATGCTATTATAAAGAAAGAATTAATGGATTGGTTTGGGAAATACGTAAAGAAACAAACCAAATGTGACTTGAGCACTTTTAATGCTGCACAAATATTATCAACTGAAACTATACCACTATATACCTTGCGGTTGCAAGGATTGGCAGAAAAAGCCTTTCCAGGATCAGATGTGAAAAGCTAATAAAAAGCCTACCCTAATCTGTACAAGATCAAGTAAATGCCCTTACGGTCGTTTGTGAGTTGGCATTGGGAGGCGTTGGCCTTTCTTGGGAAGGTTTAGTCAAGTTAATAGACGACAATTATACTCGAAAACTCTTATCAGAGAAAAACAAGGGAGGATCAGTGGATCTATCAAACAATAAAATTCCAATGATTACTCAACCAGAGGTTATAGACTTGACTCCGGTGGTACACTCTACTTCTCATCAGGCATTACGATATATGGTTCCACCATCTGTTGGGCCTGTTTGGCCTTTCCCTGCATTAACCTACCCAGGATATACTGTACCCAGCGGAGATTCCCAATTTACTCAGCCTTCCGAAAGTTTTTCACGATACTCTAGTCTTGGTAATCCAACTTATGTTCAGAATTTGTCGAAATTTGCTCAACCACCTGGAATTCAACCGCCTAATTGTCCTCCTGGAAATAAACAAAATGCCAATTCCCAAGTAAAAGGTGGAATTCCCAGAGTAATCATCAAACACCAGGGTCCCCTCAAAAATGTGATTACTGCAAGAAGTCAGGCCATGGTGTCCGAGACTGTCGATTAAGACCCCAGTGTCGGTTTTGCGGAAAACGAGGACATATTGTGGACGATTGTTACGTTTCTAAAAATAAATGTATAAGTTGTGAGGCGAATGGACATGTCGTGCAGGACTACCCTCAACGAAGTCAGAGGACACAACTGGAACCCGATAATCAAGGATGTCCTATCTGTCATCAAGATGGTCATTTGGGAATTGACTGTCCGCAAAGAATATCAGAGAATACACCCAAACGAAGGGGAAACTAGAGTGCTCTGTGGTCATTGACCCACCCACAGAGCTTTCAGAAAATCTATATGAACATCAGACTGTGAATATATCCGAAATACATCCATGTGAATCTACAATTATGGTATATGGGAGTCCTAAACCTTAACGACAAAAACAAAGAGATGCAATTCAAAAAGACACTAAGGTAATTGAAGGGTCACAATTGCCGAGTATATATGATCATGTTGTTTCGGCGGAACTTACGCCTAAAGCAGAATTAAGTGTGGTACCTTCCGCACCGTCTTTTAAGGATTTATTGAATACTTCAGTTAAAGAATTTGTCCAGAGGATTCTTTAGTGATATGTGTAAGTATTGAAGGTTGTGAAATTGATACACCATTACAAGCGCTAGTAGACACGGGTGCTTCGTTAAGTTTATTTACCAACAAAACGTATAGGTTATTGGATTAAGATAAATTTCCGTTGAAAGCTACTCAATACACGGGTGTTAGCGGTATAGGTAAGGTAATCTTTCCTGTTTTGGGTGAAATTACTCTCCAATTAAAACTCTCCAATGAATTTTTTTACCTCCCCTAATACTTTTGTGGTGTTGGATGAACAGGTAACTGGTTATGACGTTATTTTTGGATACAATTTGCTAAGGAAAGATAATTTGTTACCTGACTTGTCCACCAAGGAGTTAATTAAAAGAAATAACGATACAGATAATATTATAACTGTGATAACTAAAGATATTCAATTATGTAAAGTAAATAATGTAGAAGAATTGGCTCTGATAGGTAAGGAAGTAGTAATTCTTTCCTGTACATGTGTCTCAGTTCTTGTTACCACACATAGTCCTATAGTAGGGAAAGATTCATTAATATTGTTTACTCCAAATAAATTTAATCTTTGTATAACTGATGAAGCGGTTTTTCCTTATACTAAGGATCCCAATGTTAGTATATATTGCTTTAACCTTTTTGAAAACGCAATCACTTTAAAACGAGGCTATTCTCTGGGTGCTTATGCCCTCTTACATCAAGTACATCCTAACGATATTAATTATTGTGGCGTGAATGCGGTCGAAATAACTCAAAAGCTACAAGATACTTATGAAGAGTGGACGCTAGATAATTTAAGAACAGCTTTTGAGTTAGATCAGACTGACTTGTCTGAAGAACAAAAAGAACAAGTTTTACAACTGTTAATACAGTATCCACAAGCTTTGAGTTTAGGAGACGCGGACGTTGGCTGTACTAGAATTCTAAAGCATGCTATA
>JABUQX010029900.1:0-17970 GCA_015478945.1 Trachelipus rathkii
TTGTGCTGGTTTCAGTTCAATTTGGGTGTTTAACCGTTTTCGCATTTTATCGTGAAACGCGTTTCGTGCGCCGCTTCAACTGTATATGCTATATGTTATGCCAATATGCGATGTGTATAGAGTTTAGACTATATTTAAAAAAAGACTAGATATGCAAGAGAGAGTAGAGCTTAACAAGGATGATTTCTGGGATTGAGGGTAGAGCTATGAGGAGAGGGCTGGAAGGAGTTAGAGATGTTTTCTAACTAGAAAGGCAGCGATTTCTCAGAGGGACGCTAACCTACAAGTCTAAAATTTTACATCTATTGATACGGGACCAATAGAATTCTTCATAGTATTAGAGCACGGACGGAGCAGGGCATAACAAGAAAGTGAAGAAGCATACCATCTTGATATAGCATTCTTTCAATAATAGGGTTGTTAATTTTGGAATGGTTTTGCCACAGGAGGTTGTATATATAACTATATATATATATATATATATATATCACTATACTCTTTATATATATATATATATATATATATATATATACTCATATATATATATATATATATATATAAAATGAAAAAACCTGAGGAACAGGAACTGAAGTGATGACTGCTGGAAAATGCCACGCCTCGCCACTGATGCTCATATATATATATATATATATATATATATATATGCTCACTCTAACATATGCTCTTTCTTATATATATATATTACTTTTGTTTACCTTAAAAATAGTTTTTCTTTAAAAAATTGTCCTTAATTAAATTAATCATTAAGATGTAACTTTTTTTTCCCTAAAGGTGTCAGGATATCTGACCCTTTACCTATATATATATATATATATATATATATATCTCATATATATATATATATATATATATATATTTCTATATATATATATATATATATATATATATATATATATATATATATATATATATATATATATATATATATATATATATATATATAGGCAGTACTCCTTAAGAAGAAGGGAAGGAAAAAAAAGAAGTCTCTTGTGTCAGACGATAGGTCATTTTCGGGTATCTGGTACAGGCACCAGTTGGGGTGCCGAGTTGATAAACAATAATAATTAGCACCATAATATTGGTATCCTTATATATATGTTTCCAGTGATGTAGAGAATCATGAATAACAGTTTCCAATACTCTCAAAGAAGGTAACAGAAAGGCCCAGGAGGACACAGCTGAATAAAAAGAAAAGTTTACACATAATGCAAAAGAGATTGCATAATGATAATGAAGAAGGATGATTATGGTCCAGAGGAATTAGAAATGGTAAGGCCCCATATGAGATGGGTTCGAACCCTAAAACGGTGTTTTACACTTTTCGTATCTTTTCCATCTCTTTCCTTTTGATGTTTAAGTTAGTTTTCTTCTCACAAGAGTGTGTTAATTTTTCCCCGTTTCTGATTCTTTCCCTATTTACTAAATTTTGTGTTTTCCTCTTTATTGCTTCAACTATTATTTCTCTTTTCTGTAGCATTGTGGGCATTTTAATTTCGAAGAGTATTTATTTCATTCATAAATCTAAACTTCCAAGGTGGAATCCTATTCTTCCTTTTATTTTGATTATTTTTCTTATCTTTAATAACTTTAATTCCCATTGTTTCTGCTACTGCTCTTGATGTTGCATAATAAAGTCTGTTGAGCTCAGTCAGACTATAATTTGGACGTATTAGGCTTGGCAAGACTCTATTTCCACTTGCTGTAACTTTGTTCAACATAAACCAGATTTTAGTCTTTCTTACTTGCTCTCGCTTTTCAATATCCTGCACCCAACCCTCTTCCCAGTTACCAATTGATGGTTGCATATCATTAATAGTTTTCATTCAAATCTTTGTCTTGTTCCTGATACCAGCTTAAGTTCATCTCATAATCTGACTCTATATCTGCTTTATCATTATTATCTATTGACTGTTACACCCCTACCAATGGTGAGGCATGTTTAATGTCTATCTCAACTTCTTCATCACTCATTGATTGTAATTGAGTGTGATACACATTTCTTCCACCCTGTAAGTTTTCTTCATCATCTGATTACGATTTTCTTTGTTTTTTTTTTTAATTTGTCGTTATTTTATGCCTCTTTTCTCCGATTTTTTCTTCAATTCCGTACTTAATTCTATCCTATATTCTTGTTCATCTTTTCCTTCTGTTTCATTTTCACTCGATGTTTGTAATCTATAGTAGTCCACATTATTGCTTTCACATGATTTCAAGACTTCCTCCGTCTGTGCTTCCCTTTTCCTTTGAACTCTCTTTGTTCTTTTATACAAGTTTGTTTTGGTACTTTTTATTTCTTGAACTAGTTCATTCTCCACAATTCTTAAAGCTTTTTCTTTAAAAAAATTTTCTAGATCCTCTGCTGTTGGTAATGTCGCTTTTCCTTTCTAGCCGCAGCTCTATCCTTTCTTTAATATAATTGAGTATACATTGTTTCTGTTTAATCATTGCCTTTATCAACATTTTTGAAAATTTTCTGAAACCTGTCCCATAAAATCATTTGCAATATATTTCTGTATTTTTCCAGAAACTATACTTTACTTTTTCAAGTGGAATGAATTCGGCAATGAAGTAGCTTTCCATAAGGCACTCGTTTGTTTCAAAGTTTCAGCTTCACCTCTCACCCTGAATTTCATTTTCATGATGATTTAAAAATTCTTCAACTACCTTATCGAAAATTTCCAGTTCAGTTTTGTTATTTGGGTCTTCCCTAATCTTGCTTTGTTGCTTTGCTGTTAAACTTAGTGTCCGGGTATCTCTCTATTTTACTCCTGTCAATCTTACCCCTCTTCAACAACATTTCTCGCAAACTCTTCCAAGAATGCCTCTTGGGGAATTTACTGTGCCTTGAATACAAAGAACATAAATAAATCTCACGTTTTTCCTCCACCTACCAGTCCGCTCTTTATGCTCCCTTTTTATTACGGATATAGTATCTACGGTTCTAGTGTTCTTCAGATGTACTGGGACCCGCCTCGGGCAAGCCAAACAACACATCTTGTGAAGGACGAGTACTACTGGGTTGGAATATTGTCTGGATATTTTGTCCTCTCTTTTGGTAGGAGAGATTGTGTGATACGCACAAGGCTGCGTCCCCTCTCATATCTCTCCTGTGGTAGAGAGGGTCCTGCACAGGGGTCTCCGATCCCCCGGCAATTATTTTCATTTACTTCCTCCATCATGATTAGTACCAGTTTTGTAACTTGTTCACTTCACAATCCATTCTAGTGATGGAGCCGGAGGGACGCAGTAAAAAAAAAAAAACTAATATTGGTTCTTACCACTATATTACGTCGGGAGTTGTAACATTCCGACCATAAGAATTAATAGCCATTTGCGAGGCAAAGCTTCGTAATTCGATCAATTATATCTACTCAGAAAAATTGATAAAAATTGGATGAATTGTAAAAATAATTTGGGCAAATTTTTAATTTTGACATTTTTTTTTTAATATTTAAATATTATTTGTCGTAGGAGCCGACTAAGGGACGGTGATGGTTGGGTTGGCTGCCTACTACCATCTATCTCTTGCCAGGAATGCTAATGCAGGCCTCGGAGAGGGTTGATCGCCGTAAACGGCCTTCTATCTTTTCGGCGAAATTGTATGAATCGTATGGGTACATGGAATGTCAGAGGAATAAATGTTGAGGAGAAGAGGAGAGAGGTGATGGATGTATTTAGAAAGGGCAAATTTGATTTGCTCGCTGTGACTGAAACAATGATGAAAAGAAACGAAGAAATTGAGTGGTGTGGTGTGAAATGTGTGTGTGCTGGTGTGGAAATGAATGAGAGAGGAAGAGAAGGAGTTGCAATTTTGATGAGTGACCTGTGGGTACGAAGCTATGGTAGACTTTGAGTTGTGTGATCCTCAGAATTCTGAATGTTAAATTTAAGTTTGAAAAGGTCAAGGTGTGTGTGGTTGTGACGTATGGTCCATCTGAGGAAAACGTTGAAGAGAGTACGATTTTTTGGGATAATCTGAATGATGTTCTGGATGGGGTGAGTAGGAGCTTCAGATTGAAAGTTTTGGGGGACCTGAATGGTTGGATAGGTGATCAAAAAAGGGATGGTATAACAGGTGGTTTTGGGGTGGCGGGAGATTTCTGTGAAGAGAGAGGTATGTGTGTAAGTAATACTTTCTTTAAACACAAGAGTATCCATAAGTATATTACAAGGTTTGGTGTAGGTAGAGATGGTATCGAAGTGAAAGTATGATTTAGGTTGGTGAAGAAGGAGATGTTGAAGTATGTGTGGATGTTTTAAATCAGTTAGGGTTTAGGAATGGGATTATCAGGTCATTAATGTTGTTTCTAATTAAAATTAAGTTAGTGGGGGCTTGGATGGAAAGGAAGGTGATACGAAAGGAAGTAGGTAAAATTAAGAGTGAGAAGTTAAGTGAGCAAGACAGTAAGGATAAGTATGTAAGAGCGCTCGCTAGAAAACGGTTGAATGTGAACAAGTTGATACTGAACAAATATGGGGGCAAATGAAGGAAGCAATTGTTAGTAGTGCAAAGGAAGTATGTGGATGTGCTAAAGTAGGAAGTAAGAATGTTAACAGTGAATGGTGGAATGAAGAGGTGATGAAAGCGGTTAAAGGTAAAAAAGAGCGTGGTTGAATTACTAAAAGCAAATGTGAAACTCAAAAAGAAAGAATGCTGGAATTATATAAGGAGGAAAAAAGAAATATCTAAAAGGTGTATACGTAGGAGAAAACAAGAGGTAAATGAACAGTTTGGAAGGAGGATGAATGGGGACTTACAAGGGAATAGGAAGCTCTTCTGGAAGAAAGCGCGAAGGTTTAAGAAAAATGGAATAGGGGACTCTGCTTAGACCTAATGAAATAGAGATGGTGCTTTTTGTAACTGATGAAATGGATGCGAGGGGAGTGTGGAAGAATCACTTCGAAAATCATGCACCATATTACAGTAATGAAGGCGTGATAGTGAATGTGTGTGGTTTGATGGTGCAAGAAGGGAATATGTGTTATTGTTTGCGGATGAGGTTATTAGTAAGGAGGGGTAATGGGTTAGAGTGAAAAGTTGAAGAATTAAATCTGCAGGTATAGATGAATATTACTGGGTGAAATGATCAAGAACGGAGGGTTTGTAGGGAAGGGAATATAATGCTGGTATTTTAGTCGAAAGAGTGCGTCCGAGTGACTGAAGGACTGATTGGTGAAGAAACTGAATTGGTGAAGAACAAGGTGCGTTTAGGAAAGTGGTAGAGGAATGTGTGGATCAAATCTTTACATTGAACAAATGATTGAGAAAATGAGGGAGAAGAAAAATAAATTGTTATTTAGGTTTATGGATTTGCACAGGCGTATGAATAGAGTTATAAGGGAAGGTCTATGGCGGTTGTTAGTGATATATGGTGTTGGGTGGTAGGCTTCTGAATGGAGTCAAAAGGATGTATGACGATAGTGAAGCGTAGAATAAATGGTGATTGTTTAGGATTAACAGCGGAGTAAGACAGGGTTGGGTTATGTCTTCTCCTTGGTTATTTCAATTTGTATATTGGATGGGGTTATAAAGAATTCGAGGTGGGGATGGCAGGAAATGGTGTTAGAATGGTTGGAGAATGGAGGATGAGTGGAGGGTGCCCACCTATTATATGCGGATGATTTGGTTCTGTGTGTCGAATCTCTGAAGAGAAGTTTGAGAGGATTGGTAGAGAGATTTGGCAGGGTGTGTAAAAGGAGGGGTTTGAAGTAAAATGTTTATAAGAGTAAAGTTATGGTTGTGAGTGAGGACACTCCTCCAGTGTGAAGTTATGTTAGATGGGTGAGCAGCTGGAACAAGTGTCTGAGTTTAAAATATTTAGGGTATATGTTGGATGAAATGGGAACGGACGATGCAGAGGTGTAGTAGGAAAAGTTGTGAATGGCAGGAAGGTGGCTGGTGCAATTAAAATCGTTGGTGAAATGTAAAGGGAAAGGGACTAAGTACCCTTGAGTGTGCTAGGGTCTTACATGAGGGTATGTTGTTTACCTGTAATATTGTATAGTAGTGAGACTATGGTTGGAATAAGAGGTATATATCTAAAGTTCATGTGTTCAGATGGACAATCTTAGGGGTGTGCTAGGTTTGTGAGAAGAATTGATAAAATGAGAATGAACGTATTAGAGAGAGGTGTGTGTGAAGAAAGGGAATAAATGAGAAAATAACAATTTGAAAAAGTAGTTTGAGATGGTTTGGTCATTGGAAAGGAGAATGATAGTCGTTGGTTAAGCGGTGTATAGTGGCGAGTGTGTTGGGAACCGACCGGCTGGGAGACCGAAGAAAAAGTGGATTGAGTCAGTAAACGAAATGTTTGGAAGGAGAGAAAATCTGAGTTTGGTAGGGCGAGAAGAAGGTGTATAACAGAGTGAAATGGCGGGGGATGTGAGGGAAGCGCTACTGGTATCGCGTCTTGTGACGCCACTCAGCACATAACCCTGGGCCAACAAGAGTGAATGAAACCCTGAAAAATGCGCTTAAAATATAGCCTAAATGAAGTGTGCAATAATTAGACTTGATTTGTAAATAATTATATAATCATACCATAAAGTAAGTAAGTAGTGTAAACACCATGGGCCTATGCTCCCATATTCGATAACGTACATATGAGTGGAGAGTTCTCCTGGACTGCGACGTTTTCCTATTTATATGATATATGGATCAACTAGGAGAGTAGTGATAGCTGAAAGGACGCTAGCATGGGCTTTTTATTCTGAGTGAGCGTATGTCATCTCCATCGTTCAAGTCGGAATCCCACTCTACCCTTTCGCTATCCTATCTATTTCAGATGCTCGTATACCGCAGCACCTACCTTAATCTAAACCTGTTATGCGCATGATTACCACATCTTTTATCTTTTATCCCTTCCACACCACATATTCTTAATGGGACTAGTGCTGAGGTCACGAGTCAAAGATAAGCTAAGACACATCTGAAATCCTCTCATTTCTGTTTCAATGTAAATGTTACTTACATGGTACAGCAGCATGCGGTACTGCTTATATGTGTTTGTTTGCTATGACTTGAACAATGATTTAGGAACACAATATTAACACGACAGTAAGTTAATGATATATTATAGCATAATTATACCTAAAAAAAATAATAAAAAAAATATACTTCAAAATTTAAAAAAAATATTACTGCAAGTTCATTAAAAAGAAAATGTGCGTAAATATCGAAATTCGAAAAATTTTTTAAATATTAAAAATCTACATCAGCTGTTAAAAGGTCTTGCAGTAAAAAAAAAAAAAAATAGCACAATTATACATCTGTTAATTAGTGTATATACCGAACTTGTTTCTTACAGTTGCAAGTAAAGAATCAAAGTAATAATGGAACACTAATATACCACTCATTTTTAAAAGATCAAAGAGTTTTTATTCGGTAAATTTTTTAAAAATAAACTAAAAATATTTCAAAGATTTTTAAAGGAAAAAAAGTTTAATTCATAGAAAGATACGGCCGTATCTTCCTAAAATGGCAGGACATCCGACCGGATACTGTCACATCACTACTTACGCTCACAGATACTCTGAGCATCTAAATATTTTTCTCACTCCTTTTAGAAGTATCGTCCTTTATCCAGATCCAAACCAAAATAATAGGGTTTACAGGTACTTCCTGGCACCAAATAAACATGTTCGACAGCGTAAGTGACTCAGTGGTTTAGTGTTGACGAGCCAAAGTTTTATTTTGCGGGGGATGAGCACGATGATCCAGTAGACTGTGGTCAGCATAGCACACCACTAACAGCCTACTTAATGAAAGGTTTGCTTTGCCTTTCTTGATATTCTGTTGTACATTTCTTGCTGTATTCCAAGGAACTCCGTCCCTCCTCACCTCTCTTACAATGAGATGGGATCGGTGACAGGGTTTATCACCCGGAACTATATTTTTTTTGTTGTGTATTTAGAGCACCCTCCAATTTCTTATAGACTCAATATTCATGATTTTTATCGTACGCTCGTTCATCAAACAAAAGGCGTGGTTAGGTTTAGAATAACTATCATGGGATCTCTTTGAGATCTTTTACGCCCGTGTCCGTCTCCATGAATCACACACTCATCGCAAATACTCATAACCTCTACCAGCAAACAACACACGCAACCAAAATGATACTTTCTTTAAGACCAAACATTACTATAGACGACAAGTCGTCTAGAGTATTGCATAAAGTATTTGTCATATGTAATCTGGCAACTCCATCTAAGCCTCAATAAGACTTCAAGTTCTTCCCGTGTGTCTGATAGATACTGGAAGCTTCTCCAGATGTTTTACACCCAGACTTCTTTTTATTAAGCAGCACCCATGGAGCGATAGTTCCACAAACTTAAGCACTTCACTGGGGAAGATCATCATGACCTAGTTCATCTGGTGTTTCAACTCTGATATTTCGTGTATTGTTTGATGGTCCTTATATACGATATTATTCATTTCTTTTTGCGCCTTCTATTCCACCACGTTATTTCTAATCTATATGGGACTCCCGACTTTAAATCTCTATTGCCATAACATTAACACTTCGTCGCATTTCCTCCTTCCATCCCTTCAAAATCTGCATGCACGACTGCTCGGTACTATTATGGCACTGCTTAACAATCCCGTTGGGATGCACGCGAATATAGAGTAAAAGCACTCTTCACGTCTTTCTTCCATTTCCGGGGAATTGTGTTTCCAATAGTTGGCCGCTTCTGCCCTGATGTTATACTTTTGGCATAATTTTAAAATGGATCAACCTGCAGATGGTGTTCATCACTGCCAGCTACCCTCCGTTCAGTGGTATAGATTGCCTTATTAAAATTAATCTGTATTCACGCTAGAGCTTGACCATTCTGCTAGAAATGCCTGAACGGGACCAGATTCTGTGTCCCTGGGTGACACTGACCCACAATCCACTCTCATCTTAATCATTTTGGCAGCCTCGTAATTGGTATTACACTCGTACATCATCTATAGTGCTTTCGATGCAATCTTGCTTTCTGATTGTTTGGATCACTATATAGCGGCCATATTAATCACTACATTTTCTGTACTTCTAACGTCTTTGCAATCCGTCTCCTCTTGAATATTTCCACTGATTTTTCTTCTTGATCCTCGAGTGCATAAAGCTTGTCGTACTAATGATTTTCTGTATTCCTGTGCATTTGCTCGGTATATAAGCTTGATTGTCTCCACTGAGGTTTTGGTATGTCTATACTCCTTTCTGCTTCAATAATTTGTCTTTTAATATTTTTTGTCTTTCTCGCCTTCTGCGTCAATTATTGGCTTATCGCCCACCTGTGTGGCCTGTGATTCGCACCTTCTAGTAATTTTGGTTCACATTCAATGTAGTCCGTTTTCCTTTTAATTAGTGAAGTGTGTATGTAATGTGGTCTTTTTCCCTTCTATATTTATGTTTAAGCATATATGTTTGAACACCCAAATATATAAGTGAAATATATAATTTTCATGGGCGCTTTCCAGGTATTTGGCTCGAATAACTCTTCTATTAATAATCAAGGTTTTAACTTGAGCTTTGTTTAAGAATCATATCTCCACCAACCGCCATGGCCTCTCCTTCATCTAATCGTTCCGTATACATTCTAACAAAATCTGTCCCCCTATACAAGTTCATTTTTGTGGGTATTTTGTCCAGCGCATATTTCCCCTCACGTTTGTTTTTTCTTTGGCAGCGGTAAAAGGTCGGTGGGAAAGCATAAATATAAATAAATAGGATTTTAGGGAAATAAAAATGCAGATTAGGAAATCATTTAATACTAAAACAATACTATACCTTCAAGATGAAGTTACGATATTGCATAATAAAATTCCTTTCATATGATATATATCACTTCTTCTTAATATGCTAAATTATCTGTTCTTCATTATTGAAGTTTTTGATTCCTGATATCCTAATATTATAGTAGCTTAAAGCTACTGAATTCGCTACTTGGTGTTGTTTCTATTTTTTTCTTTTATCTACCTATTGCATCTTTTTAATAGTATTTCTTTTTGTTCTTTCTTAGAGTAACCTTTTATTTTAGAATACACTTTCATTTTTGGCTATTATATGTAAATATCCATAAGTGCCAATTCTTAAATGGATCATCAAGGTGGTATACAGACTAAACCTTCAATAAATGGGGTAGAGATATTCCCTTTATAGTAATTTTTTTTTTATCAATATTATATTTTCAATTGAGTTTTTCTTCACTCTATATCCATTAAAAAGTCATTGTTTTTCATATCCTTGAAGATTTCGAGGTGTAACCGTCCTCTCTTTATATCTTTATGTAGGCTTAGTAGACCTGGGGTCGGTAATTTGACAAATGTCATTCTGACAACTCTTTAATGGCTCACTTATGTGAAGATCTATAAATTTAAAGATGCTTATAACTTTGTTGAATATCACTTCTCGGATCAGTGCTTTATCTTCTGGAAGAGCATGAGCACTTTTGCTGCGCTTCGAAATCGAGAAGCAACTCGTACCCATGCCTCACCTTCTCTTAAGCAATTGAGTTAAAGACTGCTCCGAGAAAGACAATCTTTGTCATGTCTCTAAAAGGATATGGGTAGAGGTTCTTCCGAATCAACGCCTGGACATATAATAATACAATAAATATCTATTTTAAAGTTTTTTTTCCTTATTAATTATAATTTGTGAGTTTTCCTATCGCTCTGATGCGTGACAAAATCTTGAAAGGGGAAAGTGTATTGTGCCGCCCATTAAACAGTGTCCCAGTGAGCCTCCCCATTTATAAAGCGTACAAGTCATATCCGTGAAAACATTCATAGATTAAATCTAATAATCCTTATATTACAGGCTCATAGTTCAACTACTGCAATGAACCACTTAAGATAATTTTACATTTTTTGATGAGTGGATCACTAGATACAATGTGAGATCTATGTTACTTAAGATTCGCTTTCTGATTACACTCATTAGCAAATGTACACCAGCTGTGGAACATAAAAAAAAAGTTAAAACATATACTTTTTAACTATGTTTTTCATGATATTAAGCATGGTGTAATCTCAAACTTAGTTACTTTTGAATTTGGTGTCGATGTGATTTTACCCACTCATAAGCCGATTTGAAATCATTCTTACATTCAAAGATAAACAATTTATAGATAAATCCTATCTTATATCTTGATGTGCTCCACCAGCAATGTGGGCTCTAATATCAAAAGGCTACATTTTTAGATTAACACTAATAAGTCCAACAGCTCAGACATTTAAAATAATTTTATATATTTTTGATGTGTTAAGAATATGTATCTTTAAGTTTCCTTCTGATTACAACTCATAGTCACACTGTGAACATTAACCACAATATTATAGATTTATAATATTCCTCAAGTAACGTATGTTTAAACCGGTTCATTAAGCTGTTAATCCATCAATCCTTAATATTGTGATTACAAACATCGCATAGCCACAATCAAATTGAACTATGCCAAACCATTTAAATGAATGTGGCTATATAATCCTTTTAGGTGTGTAACATGTGTCTTTTTGAGCACAATTTATAATATAACATTAAATACAATCATACGTCGAAATGCAAGCCGAGAAAATTCTAGTTTATTTTAATACTATTTTTATTAAATATATATTTTACTTATTATTTTTTTGGTGGTGGTCCAAAGCATGTGTCTTTTTAAGCATCTTTTCTCATTAACACCTTCATAGCCGCCACAAATCATAACATTTACAAATAATCTTTAATATCTTGGGGCTTAGTGTAATATGCCACCTGTATATTCCTAATGGTTACGAAAGAACCTTGTGTTGTCACTCTACTATTTTTATATAACTCATTGCCACAGTCAGACAAATTGCAAATAGAAATATTTTAATCTTAATTTGGTAATTTCTTCTGATGATGTGAATTTTAATCTCCCTGAGATTTTAAATTAACTCATATAGTAGCAAGCCGACAGTCCGAACAATGTGTGGTACAAAGTATATACTATTTTGATGCGTAAGCATGTGGGCTTTCTAGCTTCCCTCTCTTTCCCCGATTACACTTAATCTAACACAAACTCAGTCATAGATCATTATAATAATAATTTATTAATAATAAACTGCTGTGGCAATGGGATCTAATCCGTTGTGCTATATCTTTTTGTTAGATATAGTTTTCTGATTACACTGAGAGCGCACTGGATGTGCTCCGCAACTATTCTCAGCTATAAGATGACATCTATTGTCTATCTGATGCGTAAAGGCGGATTGCAAGTGTCTCTATTAACTTAAGTCTTTAGTTGTGTGTATATATATATATTATAGAATCTATAACATCATCTAAGAGTGATATTTAAAGGAAATATTAAGATTTTATAAATTATTTGTACTGCAATCACTATAATTACACTAATATAAATTTTAATATTATTTCTCCCTTCTCTGATTGCAGGTACTTCATAGCGCCACTAATTCAAATGAAATCTATACGAACCGATTTAACATTTATAATACTTTCGTTATTTTTGATTAGCTTTGTCGCTCTTTTTTATATGCATAGATATTATCAAATTTATATGAGTATTTCACCTTCTGATTGCACTCATCAAGCCTAGCATCATCTCAGAACATTTTATTCAAAAGAATGTAACAAGTAGGGTTCCACAGTGTTATGTAATATGAGCCTTTAGTAGATGAGACAGCTTAAATGCAGTAAAATTACCCTAGAATTGCATGATAGTGGTGGTAATTAAACAGAGATGGGAACTATCGAATTTCTCCTAAGAAAACTTATTCTTATTCATTGCAGAATGTAACACAAGATGAATTCTTCTGCTGAAACTCTTACTTTTACTTTTATACCTGCTCAAAGACTTTTTATGTACATTACAATAGCGCTATTGCACCATACACAAAAAGGTTTTGTACCATTACTATCGTTTGCTACATTCGTTTTCACGTGTCGGCACAGCTCCCTGAACAAAGTGTTGCTTTCTGTATCGTCGCGCTAGACGTGGCACCGAGGGACATTGTGATATCGCACTTGGAGTATCTCTCGCTTACTTTATAAGTCTTTTCAACTGCTGGACAGCTCTATTAAACCTCCATTATCCTCCGTCTCCACATCACTAAAAAGGCTCTGTTGGAATAAAAACACCTAAAATAAAATTATATGAATGTAAAGAAAAATTTAAATATTTCACACATAAAATAAAAAATTATATATTCTTTAAAGTTTATAAATTTCATCATTCCCAACAGTTGAATTTAAAATTTAAAATTAGAAGTTTACTGTAATTTAATATTTTTAGTGGAAATCATTTTAATTCACTTAATTAATATTCAAAAATTAACCAACAAAATTTTATAGAAAAAAAAGAAAAATAATAAAACAACACAACACGGTAAGTTGGAGGTATTGAAATGATCAAGGATGCTGAATATGATGTTCCAAAATTAGACTTAAATCCTACTATGAAAGACAGCTCACAAAATAATTAACAATATTAACATATTGCTTCTCGAAGTATGCCCCTCCCTGCGTCAGTTTAAACACACTCAGTAGAATACCATAGCAGTCTCTCTTTCATTGTCTGCAGAATGCAATTATTGGCGGAAGTCAACAATATATAATCAGTAAGAGCAGTGGCGTGATATTATGCCGGTCATCACGCCACAGACACAATTGTGGTTCATGTTGCATAATTTAATTCACACGAATCCCCGAACCAATGGAGTCGCAACAATCTGGGCCTTCTATATTTTTCTTACCTAATTTAAACTCTTGGGGTATATGAGAAAGAAGTTGTACCCATTCGGGGATTTAATGATCTTGGGTCTGAAATGAATAGAGGATTGTAGATAAGTGTAGGGAATGTTTCATCCTTATGACCAGAAACTCTCTGATAAGAGTAAGAAAGACATGTGGGCTGGGTGCGAGAAAATTTGATGCGGTGGTGACGCAGAGAATATCGCCTATATAGTCAAATACTCGTGCTGCCGACTCGTTGAACCCGTCTTCAGTCACATGTCAAGGATGTCCATAGTAGATGACAGTGGGTAAAATTAAATATGTATCTACTTCCTTGGAGCTAATAGAAACTGTAACTTAGTGGATCAACATGCTCAAATATGAGGGACGACTGTACTATGAAACAAATAAATAAAAACGTTAGTATACTGAGACTAATATTGGAATAATTGCCTGATTCCATCTTTAATTCGTTTTTATGACTATTTTCAATGTGGTTGAGGGAATTATTCCTTGTGCACTCCAACATTGCATGTTGTTCTCTGGGATCGTAATTCGAAAACCCATGTTTCAACTTCTCTTATGAAAGTTTTTACAAGGAAATTTGACTCCAATCCTGAGGCGTTCCCAGTACTCCTCACAGATTCGCAACCCAAGGTTTCCATTTTTGCTTCTATGTCAAGGGGGTAAATTGTGAGGACCAGCCAACCACGCTAAACTTTTGACTACCAAATCTTTTAGCACCATGTTCCTACAGTGGGTTAGAATATTCAGTTTTTTTACAGAGGGGTCTAAATTGGATGAATCCTTAAATATGTAAGTAAATTTAACTTTTCAGATCTTTTTTAAACTATTTTTGAAAGTAAAACTGTAATACTATGAGAGAGCAACAATACATTTGGCATACAAATTGATATTAATAAACGTGATTCATATTCGTTTATCTGGAATAATTGCATGCAAAAATACAAATAGTTTTCTTAAGACTCGAGACGCAATAGTAACAACACATAATACGCAGATATCCACTAACAATAAACGATAATGATAAGAATTATATGATATTATATTATAAGAACTTATAATAATTTAAATACCTATAATCATCCTTATAAAAATAAATAAATAGATTAATGAAAATGAACAATTGAGATCATTTGATAAATTATATATAATTAATTATAAAAATTGTATTATATTACTATATATAAAAAAATTATAATTGCTTTTTATAAAGCAAAAAAAAATTTTGAGATATTTCAATTTATAGGAATTATTAATAAAGCACAGGATTGAATGAATTGAAATAGTAAATATGGTAATAATAATATAACAAAAAATATTATAACAAAGAATATCAACATACATCTACAATAGAGTTAGCAGACAGCCAATATACTATGGCACTTGCTTACTGCAATCATCACAGTTGTCAGATTTTATGATTTCATGTGACAAGTCCTATCATCCCTGTATCAGTATGTTGACAACCACTCAATTCACATGGCATATTTAGTTACAGATCATTTCTGACTTTATTGTATGCCATTTTGTTGGTCTACAATTTCTCCATCATTTTTTATAAATGTTATCTATGATAATATATAAATTCTAACTAAATAGCAAGACCATTTAATATATTGACTTTGCTATTCTTTGTTTGGGAAAAAAAAAAGAAAGGAAATTATCTGTAATTGCAGCATAATTTAGATAGGCAAGCCCCTTCTTAGGGCTCTATAAAAGGTTTAAATATATTTTTTTTAAAAATCAATATATTTTTTCGAGACCCGGTAGCTGAAATGTTGTAGATGAGGTAAATATAACAATGGGAAATCTATAGCAATCCAAATGTGTTATCAAATAACATTTACTTTAAAGAGAATTTATTTGCAAGAAAATTGTTTTTATGATGGCGAAACAATATTTATTATTGAACAAAAAGATTAGTAAAGTAATGAGATGCTATGGTCACAACAATGCTCTTCTGACCATAGACTTTTTAGTCTATATTATAACGAATCGACTTCTCACAACATGTGAAAGAAGAAGCAATCTCATTTAAAGATCAATCAACACTAAAAAAAAAAGCATTCTCATTTCTTCATTAAACAGAAAGCAGAAGTTCTATTTAAAAATATATAAAGATTGTTTGAAAAAATGTTTCAAGCGATGTTTGCAAGAAATTGATCAAAATAACAATTTTCAAATATGAATATGAGAAATTTCGATAAATACTATTCTGACGTAATAAAAATTAAAAATTCCAACTTTTCCACCAAAGTTAGAAATTCAAATTTAGATGATTTTGCAACGATTCTGGATTGGACAAAATGCTTGAAGAAGAATATTTTTACGCTGCGCAATAGTATGAACAATTAACATGGAAATGAGAAATGTTATGTAAGGATGGATTTTCACAGAATAAAATAATTAATCGTTTAAATATGAGAGAATCACAATCCAATAATACTTGTTAATCCTAAGCTTAATTTACATATACAAACATGCTATATTTATATAAGAATTTTTTAACTAGGTACTCGATTAACAAATAGAGACGAAGGCTTACAATCACGTGAATGGAAACTAAGATATACTGCTGAAGTTTGAATGCAACCTTTTTGAGTAAGAAAGAGTCACAAATTAATTATTAATATTACTGGTTTCACATTAAATATCAACAAGCTCTCATAAAACATAGAGACCTCACAAATAGAAAATTAATAAACTGCTTAAGAAAACAATTTTCGAATTTTTTCAAATCTGTAAAATGTATGTCTTTTCATTGTATATTTCAAATCTTTGAAAGGAGTGGTCCACGCATAAAGCACTTTACAACTGAGTTTTTTGACAATCTGCAATTTACCCACATGCAAAAATCACATTTTGGGCCACATATCATTTCGGCCCATTTGTTGTGAAGTTTTGTCAGAGAGAGATTTTAGGGGGAAAAAGTGTGTGAAAATCTGGGAAATCTTCTACTCTAACTTTTTTCAACAATAAGTAGTCCACCTTGGCAACCTAGAATAGTATGGTGTACTAGTTGGCATATCAGTCCAGCCATTTGATGGCACAAAGCCTTTAGAAGAGTTTAAATATATTAAGCAACGTTTGAGTTTTAGAAGAGAAACCTTTATCTGTTATATTGATATGAGCTCGAGAAAATACAATGATCGTCGAAGACCCATAACAGCTAAATCAGCGCATATTGATTCAACTTTGAGTCACAAGTTTATTGCTTATCCATTTCCTCTCTCGAGAGCCGGCCAGTCAAATAGTTTATCATTAGTATTACTTGTACTTTTCTGCAACTACTCCATTCCCGAAATAAAGTAAACATAATTAGGTATTCATTAGTAAGTAAAAGGCTAAAAGGCATGCGAGGATTTAATTTGCAGCTCTATTATTAAATCCCTTAATACACTGCATTGAGAGAGTATAAAGATCTTACTACTACCCAAATTTCTCCATATTTCAGAAGCGATTTCTTTTTAATCGCTTTTCAGATGTTGCAACTCTTTTGCAATGGAACCACACTCCCTCCTTTTTTTCGCCAGATTATCCTTTCATGCGCACATAGTCATTCATCATTTCGATACCATAGGCATTATTTTAAATAAATCATTTGTCTGTTGTGCCATTATTTATCAAATTTCTGTAATTCAACCTATACTCTCCTTTTCATGCTTTATTGAGTTTACTGCGAATGGATACTGTCCTAATTGCCACATTCAATTCAACGCTTCTTCATAGATTGTACTTCCTCAAGTTTTGAATGTACTACGTTACATTATGACACATTCTTCAACCTTAAATTTTGGTGTCATATTGCACATCTATAAAAGCTACATAATTTAAAAAAACTAGCTAAGAAAAAAAAACTGAATTCCAGAGGTCAATCATAACTAGTGGGGACAAGTCTATAAGCCTTACCTGGCTGAGTTGTTATTAATTATAGCTATAGTAACCCGAGGTATTACTTTCCTGGGAACAATTTCCTATAAAGTGTACTTATATATTAACATTTAAATAGAAATTACTTGAAAAAATAAGTTTACTACACTGAAATTAAATACAATTTAGTAATAGCAAAGTGAATGTTTTCAAAAATTTATAATGTCAGTTCGATTGCACACAAGGATATATAACAGATGAACGAATTATAGTTGGAGAAGAAGCTACATCGGTTTGGTAAATAAATACACTGTATAGTGCGCAAAGTCCTGGGGCTATAAATCAGGTAATAGGC